>OVBE01001025.1:412-40839 GCA_900406425.1 Iberis pinnata
AGAGTCGTTTCCCCTTCCCTGTGAATAGATGTGGGAAACGAGTTAGCTAGGGTAGTAGAGGTTAATGCCTGCTAGGTAGTCATCATCTATGACGACAGTTGATTATATGATTACTTTGCTTGAGATTGGTTGCCAAGACATTGGAATTGATTGTTAGTAGAGCTACTGTCTAGGGGTCAGCTCATTGTTTGAGGTATGTTAGGTACCTAGGTAGCCCAGGATGGATTCCCAAGTCAGTTACCCTTTGTCCTCAGGAACGACCTTACCATTGATTGCACGTTTACTTTTCTTGCATTTTCTCTATTTTGCATCCAAAGTGTTGGAAGCGATTTTCTATTTTATGCATTTTTACTTTCGTTGCACTTAGGACCTGTTAGCACCCAAACCCTTTTTAACATCAGCTTGACTTTAAAGCATCCAACACATTCTCACTGCTTAGTGCATTCCCATTATGGATTGACATAAAAGCCCATACTACAACGTGGGTTGATTGATAGCCCTTAGGAACACAAAATTCCTACTATCAGTTGGAAATCTCTTGGAATGATCTTTTTTCATGTGCAACTTTGGTTCTTTTCCTTGTAGATCTTGAAGTTTTCATATGCTAAGTGGTGAATCTCTTCCATCTCATGAAGTTGAATGAGATACCTTTCTGTTGTGGTCTTTATATCGAAGTTCAGCAACTTGACAGCCCATGCAGCTTTGTGCTCCAGTTCTACAGGTAAGAGACAAGCTTTACTGTAGACAAGATTAAAAGGAGTGGTACATAAAGGGGTCTTGAATGCAATTCTGTAAGCCCATAGAGCATTATCAAGCTTCAAAGACCAATCTTCCTAGATCCATTTACCGTTTTCAACAGAATAGCTTTGATTTCCGTGTTAGAAACCTCTACTTGTCCACTAGTCTGAGGGTGATATGGTGTTGCGACTTTATGCTTCACCCCATGCTTCTTGAGCAAAGCATCAAAGATTATACTGATGAAGTGAGTGCCTCCATCGCTAATGACTACTCTAGGAATACCACACCTGGGGAAAATCACAGACTTAAACATTTTTAGCACAAATTTCGCATCATTAGTGGGGCTAGCAATTGCTTCAACCCACTTAGACACATAATCAACATCAAATAGAATATAAAGGTTATTATGAGAGACAGGGAAAAGACCCATAAAGTCAATTCTCCATACATCAAAAACCTCTACTTCAAGAATGAAGTTCTGTGGCATATCATTCCGCTTTGAGATGTTCCTTTGTCTTTGGCATGAATCGCAGTGAGAGATGAAGTTATGAGCATCTCTAAACATAGTGGGCCACCAAAAACCTGCTTGGAGTGCCTTAGAAACCGTCTTCAATGTAGCGAAGTGACCAGCATAATCTGAACCATGAAAATGGTACAGAACATTTTGAATCTCCTCCTCAAGTAGACATCTTCTGAACATACCATCTTTAAAAAGCTTGTAAAGGTATGGTTCATCCCAGTAGTAATGTCTGACATCCCTTAATAACTTCTTCTTTTCAGTAACCTGAAAAGTCTTGTGGTTCAACGTCAGTAGCTAAATAGTTATTAAAATCGTGAAATCAGGGAGTAATCAAATCAGTCTTATGGGATCTAGGGGTAGAAATATTCTCATCCTCTATGGTGCTAATAGCACAAATGTGTTTTCTTCCGGAAAAGAATCATCAATAGGAACATTGTCTTCAACTGTGAGTCAGGAAAGTTGATCTGCAACTCCGTTTTCAATGCATTGCTTGTCTTTGATCTCTAAATTGAATTCCTATAAAAGAAAAATCCAACGCAGTAATCTGGGTTTAGCATCCTTTATAGAAAGAAGATACCTCAATATTGCATGATCGGTGTGGACTACTACTTGAATCCCCCTAAGTAGGATATGAACTTCTCAAAAGCAAAGACAATCGCTAGGAGCTCTTTCTCAGTTGTTGCATCATTGCGTTGAGCTAAATCAAGAGTCCTAAAGGCATAGTAAATAACATGGAGCTTCTTATCTTTTCGCTGTCCAAAACAGCTCCCACAGCAAAATCGCTTGCATCGCTCATCACTTCAAAAGGTAATTCCCAATCTGGTGGTTGGACAATTGGAGCACTTACCAAAGCTCCTTTGATTGCTAGAAAGGCTGATTGGCAGTCATTGTCCCATTCGAACTTGACGTGTTTGCACAAAATCTTTGTAAGAGGTTTAGCAATCTTTGAGAAGTCTTGAATGAACCTTTTTGTAGAAACATGCATGGCCTAGGAAGCTGTGAACATCCTTGATGCATTTGGGTGCCTACAAGTTAGCCATTACCTTAATCTTAGCTTTATCAACCTCAATACATTTCTTAGAAACCTTGTGTCCTAACACGATCTCATTAGTCACCATGAAATGGCATTTCTACCAGTTCATGATTAGATGTTTCTCCTCACATATCTGAAGAATCCTGCACAAATTAGCAAGGCAGACATCGAAAGAAGATCCATAGACAGAGAAATCTTCCATGAATACGTCCATGATGTCTTCAATAAGGTCAGTAAAGATGGAGATCATACAACGCTGAAAGGTTGCTAGGGCATTACACAGTCCAAAAGGAATCTTGCGATGAGCATAAATATCAAATGGACATGTGAATGTCGTCTTCTCTTGGTCATCTGGGTGAATTGGAATCTGAAAGAAACCTGAATAAACATCTAAGAAATAGTAATAAGGGTGATTAGCCAATCTCTCTAGCATCTGGTCAATAAAAGTTAAAGGAAAATGATCTTTGCGAGTTGCAGCATTCAATTTCCTATAATCAATACACGTCTTATGATCTATAACAGTTCTAGTTGGAATCAACTCATCATTCTCATTCATAACAACTGTTATTCCCCATTTCTTAGGAACTACATGTATAGGACTAACTCAATTAGTATCAGAAATAGGGTAAAAAATTCCTGCATCTAGAAGTTTCATTATCTCTTTCTTAACAACATCTTTCAGGTTAGGATTTAACTTTCTCTGATGTTCTACAAAAGTCTTAGATTCATCTTCTAGATGTATCCTATGCATGGACAAGTCTGGTGAAATCCATGTGATATCATCTAATGTGTAACCTAGAGCCCTACGATACTTTCTTAATTGACAAAGAAGCAAGACGGTATCTACATTATTCAAGTCAGCATTCAATATCACATGGTATAGAGAATTAGGACCTAGAAATGCGTACTTTAGCCCAGCTAGGAGGGCTTTGAGTTCCAGCTTTGGAGCTTTCAGCTCGCTCCATGGATCAGTAAGGGGTGCAGGATACGTTTAGGTGGAGAGTTGCCAGCTGACTCCACTAATTCCACATGGTCGGTCATCTCCTCAATCCTCCTACAAGAGTCTAACATCCTGGTATAACCAAAAATATTATCACTAAGGGAAATAGACTCATTAGTAGCATTAGTCAATGCAATCTCTAAAGGATCATCAAACAAAAAGTTATCAGAAAATCCCTCAACAGCCTCTGTAATGGTATCAACCCAAAAAGACTTGGCATCTATGGATGGTTTCTTCAAAATCTCTTGTAGATTGAACTTCATCACCATATCACCGAAATGAAGATCGATCTTGTCTTTCTTCACATCAATAATAGCACCAGCAGATTCTAAAAAGGGTCTTCTCAATATAAGAGGATCCTCTGGTTCTTCTCCAAGCTCTAAGATCACAAAGTCGGTTGGCACAAAGGCTGTCCCAATCTTCACAGGAAGATTCTCAAGAACTCCAATGGGATACTTCACAGAACGATCAACTAAGATGAGTGAGATCTTGGTACCTTTGATGTCCTTCATACCCAACCTTTTAGCCACAGATAAAGGCATAAGGTTCACACTAGATACTGAATCACATAGACATCTAGCGAATGTGATGTCACCAATCTCTACTAATAGAACAAAGCTTCCTAGATCTCCAAGCTTCTTAGGCATGCGGTTCTGTAAGATTGAACTGCATTCTTCTGTGATCATCATTGCTCCCTCTTCTAAGGTGATTTTGCTTGTGAGCATACTTTTGACATATTTCCTTAAAGAAAGAATCATTTGACAAGCATCAGAGAATGGTAATCTGACAGTTAATTCTTTGATCATCTCCTTGCACTTTTCATCTTCAAGATTTTTTCTTGACTTCTTAGGTTAGACTGGGTATAGAACTTTCGATTTATAAACTCGAATTGGAACTTCAGAATTCTAGGAGATGGAATCGATCGATCTTTGAGGGGATCGATCATTCCTGGTTTTTTGAGTTTTGGACTGACGGATCCATCGACCAATCGCTATTTCTGTAACTTCCTATTCTAGCTGGATCGATCAATCCATGATCATGGATCGATCGATTTGGTAAATATGAGACTTCATGTAAATTTGGATTGATTGATCTCTTAGGGGATCGATCGAGTGCTGCCACTGCATCATTTTCAGGCTTTTTCAGTTCTGCGTTTTATGCAGATTCATCGACTTCTTCTACGAGAACTTCACCAATATGATATTTTCCTTTATTTCCAGCCAAAGATTTCCCACTTCTCATAGTGGCAGCATTCACAAACTCTTTCTTGGAAGCGGTATTAGCGATCCCGGAAAGAAAACTAGTTGGTCTCTTGACAACTTCAGCGGTTTGAGCAACTTGAGTATCCAAATGCTTGATATGAGTAGACAATGCTTCAAAATTTTGGTTCAAATAATTATTCATACTATCCATCTTGATTTTAGGTTCCTTTCAGTTTGTTGCTGACCTTCCAGTATCTGTTGGAACATGGCTTCCATCTTTTTCTCTTGCCGAACTTGTGGTGGAGGTGCTTGTTGATAAATAGGCTAAGATTGCTATTGAAAGCCGTCTGAATTGAAGTTTTGAACAAAGCCCTCATTCTGGTTTCCTTGAAAACCAGTTCCTCCACTGTTTTTATTACTCCATACAAGATTTTCTCTTGTTGAAACCTGAATCATATCCTTGGTTGTACACTCTCTGACCTTGGCTACTGATGTAGCTCATTTCTTCTTCTAAAAATCCAGGTTCTTGGAATGCAAAGCAATCTGCTTCAATCTTCTCTACATCTCCAGCAAAACTGACATGTCTTTGATTCTGGTTCTTGAGAAGTTGAGTAAGTGCCCTTTCACTTCAGCTAGTTCAGAGGATTCTGATCAAGATGATCTTCCTCTTCTATCATAGTATGGACAATGGTTGTTGGTACACGCAGCTAGATTGTCTATCAGCTAATATACTTCATGCAATGGCTTAGTCATGAAATCTCAATTACTAGATGTATCTAGAGAAAGTCGATACTGCTATTCGATACCTCTGTAAAACGTGTTGAGGAGATTCAGCTCAAAAAAATCAATGGTGAGGACAATCTCTAAGGTACTCTTTGAATCGATCACATGCCTCAAAGAAGGACTCTACAAGACCTTGTTAAAACTGAGATATCTTTCTTTGAAGATTGTTAGTCCTAGTATTTGTGTAGAAATGGCTCGAGAACTTGGATTTGCAGTCATCCCAAGTTTCAGTGGAGTTAGGTGGTAAAGAATTTAACCACCTTAGAGATTTGTCTACAAGTGAATGATTGAAGAGCTTGCAGTTAGTGAAATCCTTAAAGACTCCATTGAGTTGAACAGTGCCACATATATCTTCAAAGCTGTCTATATGGTCCATCGGGTGCTCAGTGGGCAATCCATGAAATTGGTTTTTTTCTGAGCTGCTGGATGAGCTGGATAGGGAACTAATAGTCCTGGCCTTGAGGTGGAAGAGGATGAAGAGCATTCCTATTAGCAAGGAAAGCTTCAGGGCTGTTGAAGTCTCCAACTAGAACCCTATTCTGGTGAGGTGGTTGATTGAAGACCTGTTCTGGTGGGTTATTTTTAAGAACGAAGTTAGGTCCCAATTGATTACCATTACCACCTCTTTGTTGTCCTTGTGGCACTTGATTGCCTTCAGTTCCTCCTCCTATCGGGTTGATAATTTCATTGTTTACCTCAGGAGGAGGACGTGGGTTGTTGTACAAAAAGATCTCCTTAATCGGAATCTGACAAACTTGAGGGGGAGGATCGTTTGGATCCTCAGGAAAGACCAGATTAGGAATGACGTTATCCCCCATTGTGTTGGAGGATTGTGCGTTTCTTCTTGCTTTTTGGATTAAGATTTTTAAATTCAAAATATCTATGTTACTGTGGCTGAGTACTTCCTTGGATTTGTTAGATCTTTGGATCATTAACCTGTAAAAACGAAATCAATAATAAAGAAACGCGATGAGTATTGTAAAAAGAAAAATTTTTAGACTAAACTCTACAGAAAACTTAAGAGACACAATTCAATCCCCGGAAATAGCGCCAAAAACATGATACACTAAGGTTTTAACCCAAATATATTCACTGCATGTGCACAGAAAACGCAGTAATATACAAGGGATCGAATGCACAGAGACCAAGAACGTACGACTCAGTTTAAAATCGAATTAAGCTAAGAACAGATAGTGGTTGTGATTATGAAATGGAAAGAACGGTAAAATAAAAAGGGTTGTAAAATGATTAACAAAAGCGCTAGGTAATAGGGGATTCCACAGGTATTCAGGTTAAAGGTCAAGGTTAATATGTAGGATTTTCGTTAAAAATAGTTCTCAACTCAAAGGACAACAATGGACTAATCTTCTCCCAAAGTATTATATCCCTATGTTTAAATCACTAAAGACAAACTCTCACCATATTTAGATGATTCAAACATGCATTTTAGTTCATATTTGATATATTCATAAGCCCCTAAGACAACACTCCTGCAAGCAAAGGCATTTACTCATCTAGACTAGATCAGACTTCTAAACAAAATATATGTGTTTATAATTCTAAGATCAATGAACTAGTTATCTACTATAATTCATATAATATGAACAAATCTAGACTGAGAACCTAACAAATCCAATCCATTCTATCAAACCCTAACAATTAACCTGGTTTTCCTGGGAAACCCTAAAACCTAACAAATAGACTACTCAGACATGATAACGAAAGCAAAAATCATAGATAGAGTAAACATTGCAGAATTCAAAAACCAAATTGTATATAAAACTTATTAGAGTTTAGAAAACTTCTCAAAAATACAAAAGTAGATCCCTTCTCTCTGATAAAAAAAACTCTGTAAAAACTAATTAATCGATCTCTCCTAAAATAAAACAAGCCAAAAGGATTTTAAAGTCTCCAAATAAAAGGAAAATAAAACCTCAATAAAGAAAAACAATTAACAAGTCTTGATGACGAATGCGTCTTGATGACGAATGCGTCTTTTTGCTTGATTTCATTTTTGCTCTTGTAGAGGGATCGATTGATCTGTGCTTCAAAAGGGATCGATCGATCGATCTGATTTTCCATAAGTCCTCCAGGAGTTTGGATCGATCGATCCATGCTAGGATCGATCGATCTCCTCATATGTGCAAGTCTAGATCGATCATTCTTCAGCATGGATCGATCCTTCCATCCTTATTTAGTCCGTTTGCACCTGAGTTCTTACGAAAACCATCATTTTTGCTCCAGAGCGTCCTAAACACCTAAAATCCTGAAAGCATGCTAATAACACAAGGAAAACACTCGGATAATACCAAATACAAGTATAAACACCCACTATAAAGCATTATAACCGAGTAATATCAATGATGCATCCAAACGATAGGGAGAAGACGTTATTCATCATAGATCGAGGCACCTACTGTAACACCCCCGAACCGAACTAGGAATTAGGAGTTAGACCTAGACGGACCAGAAGCGTTACTTGGATGATCGTAGCTGGCCAGCCGAGAATTCAAGGAAAGACTTGTTCACCCAAGCCGTGTAACCACGAACACCCATCCCGTCCGATCTTGGCCTAAGGTTTTCTAACCCGTTCCAAGACCGTGCGTTGTGTTAGTCGGGACTAGAATAATATCATATGAGACCCAATTTCATTGGAAAACATTTCTTTATTGATTTTTAAAATATTACATAGATAGCTGATCAGGAGCCTAATGCTCTAATCTACTCACTACAAAATATACTACCTACACATATTACAAAAGGCATGCAAATCTACACCAGCGACCTAAGTTCCTTTCACCCTGTATGGTTTCTTGCTAAGGTTAATTGTAACAAAAAGTAGCATCATGAGTAATCTAAGATTACTCAGTAAGAACGAGGTCTCTAAAAATCAATTGATAAAGATAATGCTTCCAACCCAAAACCCAAAATAACAATCAGCACAGAACAATCAAATTCGATAATAAAATGCATGCAAATATAATAAACGTGATATCACCATCCATTCCTCACCACCACTACCACCACTACCACCACTAACACCACAACAACTACCACTAACACCACCACAACCACCACCACCAAGTAACTACGGTCCACCACCGTGTCCAACCCACCTATCACGGCACTGCCACCCTTCCCATGTGGCCCTTCTCCCATCACCAGGGGTTGCCTTTATAAAATTTACATTTTAAGGTTATCACTTATAATTCGGCATTACGTTGATTATGATCTCACCCAAGGTGATGTACCCAGCCACATCTCTACCACACAGGCTAGACCAGGTAAAACCCTATCAGGCTCCAACCGTCTCACTCACGGCGCCAATCATTGCATCGTAATGCAGGTCTCGGACGGTAGCTAATCGTCCCGAGAAAATGGATATCAGACATCAACTGTCACCATCGGTTGTGGAAGTAGACACACTACAATCAACTAACCGAATCACGGCGTGTAGCTAGCTTATATCACTCGATCCGGTTATGAGTACATAACCTTCCATACTCACTAACTGAACCCTGAGTACATAACACTCTTACACCCGTCTATCTTATATATTTAACATGATTATTACATAAATACATACATACTCCTCAACATGAGTATAATTCAATAATCACACAATACTTACCTTGCATTATCATCTCTAACATGTATTACTACTACTAAAGCATTCATGCATACTCAATAATCAATACAATGCCTAACGTGCTTTTCTAACATATGCAAATTCGATAACTATCACAATATCTAACGTGCATCCCTAGCACGTCTAATTCAATAAAATATTAATCTAATCAAGCCATCAATAAAATAAACATTTAAGCATTATAACGACCTAATAATCAACTAATCCATTAAGCCTAATAACCATGTCCGTATAATTCTATTGAAAATCGGGCATTATAACGGTAAGCGGAAAATGGCTAAGTACGAAACCTAAACCTCTATGGATATTAATTAAAAGCATAAGATAAAAATTAACCTAACCATGTGCTACTTTACATGGCCGAACTTACAGTGACTTGGCTGGACTTGGCTCCGTAAAGGTTGCTCCTAAAGCTTAAGAACGTTTTATTTCTTAAGAGAAGTTTTGGTGATATTTTGGTGTGGTTTGGAAATGAATCCTACCTCTACCTTATATAGGGAGTAATCCAAGCAAGAGGTGTCTAATAAGGATCTTATTGGCATAGTTGAGACACCAAGACACTCTCTTGGCTTGACACTTAGCACATTGGACACAAAGATGGCTTAAAGGCCAACATGTGTCCATGAGGTATAAGGTCTTTTTGTAGATGACCTGATACGCTTCCACCTCAACCATGAGGTGTAGTTTGAGCCAAAAAAACGTATAGGAGGTTTCAAAGTGGTTTGTACACCAAGCTTCCCCAAAAACCGCCTAATAGGAAAATGACACCTAGGTGGTTCTACAACTATCTAAGGAGCATGAGGTGTAAGATCAGGTTGGAGATGGCTTTTTGGGTCGACAACCAGTTTTTGACTCACTCTTTATCAACCTTGATTTGTCCCAAAGTCGTGCATAGCTTCAAAGTTAGACATTTGGACCAATCATGTTCAAAAGATCGTAAGTAGCTAGGTGTACAAATATGATTTGTTGAATCTCTAAGAAAGAGGTGTCAAAATTTCATTCCAAATAATTTTAAGCTAATTTATATCCCTTTCTACGTCTTTAAAATTCTCATATTGGTCGCTAAATCATTCCTTGATTTACGGGAAAATTCAAGTTCCCGAACCGAGCCATTCCGGACGATCTTTGTGCAAGTAGGTGGTGCTGGCTTTCCATTGGTCCATTTTTCTTCTAAGTATTTTTAAAATTCTAGTATATCCAATACTTATAAATTTATCCCCTCACTTAATCACTCTACTAGACTTTGTCCCATAAATGACCTATATCCCTTATTTTACCGAAAATGTAGTTTTAAGCGATTTCAACTTTCTCGGCCAAAATTTCCTTTCGTTGGCTAATACTATTTATCCTTTTTGATAATAATCCATTTAGATAATTAATTACTCAAAGGATCCTTCCTTTGTCTATTTTATCTTACCGCGGGTCATCTTGACGTAAGTTTGGCCTTATACGTCCTTCTCGGCCATGTTTCTTTCCCTTAGGCTTTGGCCACTCTCTCTTATTTCTCTTAGCTAGGTCTTATTCCTAAATGTGGGTTATTACATTCTTTCCCCCTTAAAATAATTCTTCCTTGAATTCTCAAGGTTCGTATCTAGGAGTCTTCCTTGTGGTTAACCTTCATCCTTGACTCAACCATGATTCCTCACGTCATACGTACTCCATCTAAGCTAAGTCTTCCTTTTAATTTTGGTTTCAAGTCCTTTAGGTTAGTATTTCCTTGACTTCTCTAGGTTAGCCAATCATTGGCTTCGATAATTCTAGTAGATACTTCTCTTGTATCACTACTAGGATCTTTGCTTCCCTATCCAGATCTTTATGAACTTTGGTATAATTAAAGTCTTTGCACTAACTTACTTCATTTCCATATCATGCTTGCTTTTGTTTCTTTTGTATCTCCTTTCCATCCATTGTTCTTTGGCCTCCATGTGATACTCTCATCATAACCATTTTCTTTGGTTATGGTGCCATGGTTCCTTGAGATACTTTCATTATTTTCTTGCAACCTTTGAACAACTTGCTCATTACATTAGTGTTGTAAACCTTCCTTTTGTCACTCTGCCTTGTCCCGCCTTTTTACTCGCCATTCTATTATGGCTTCATGTTCTGATAAGATTCACTTGTAGAAATACACGACTAGCTCATTTCCTTATCCTTTAGGTTATGTCCTAACCTCTGGCCCATCTCCGTTTACACCTCAGCTTTTAGGTAAGTACCTAAGGCAAATAGTTTCTAGGGTTCTTCTTATTTATGGTTCATAAGCTCCTATGAAAATTCTCCAATAATTTATATAATCTAGTCACCAAATCACACAATATACACATTAGTAGTTAGAACTCACACTTACCTGGAACGAGACTTTTTGAAAGTCATGAAAGTTTGGGTTTACTTAAATCTAAGGGTAACAATTGCTCCAAATTTTTTGGATCTTTTGCAGTTGATTACTTCAATGGTCCACCATTCATCATGTAAAGCACCATTCCAAACAATGAGGCTTTGGCAATTCATAACATACCTTTATCTCTCATACTCCTTCTTTGGCCAACTCTTGTCTTGTAGGCATATTACACAACAAAAGGGTAAGTCATAATCCCATCCTATCTAATTAAAGGAACTACTGGTTTTCTAATATTCCTTTTGCAACACTTTTTACTCGATAAAACAAGGGTTCACAGATGCAGGACCAGAACCATGCTCTGATACCACTCTTGTAACACCCCCGAACCGGACAGGAATTAGGAGATAGACCTAGACGGCTCAGAAGCATTACATGGATGACCGTAGCCAGCCACCTGAGGATTCAGGAAAAGACCCGTTCACCCAAGCCGTCCAACCACGAACACCCATCCCGCCCGATCTTGGCCTAAGGCTTTTCAACCCGTTCCAAGACCGTGCATTGTGTTAGTCGGGACTAGACTAATATCATATGAGACCCAATTTCATTGGAAAACATTTCTTTATTGATTTTTAAAATATTACACAGATAGCTGATCAGGAGCCTAATGCTCTAATCTACTCACTACAAAATATAGTACCTACATATTTTACAAAAGGCATGCAAATCTACACCAGCGATCTAAGTTCCTTTTACCATGTATGGTTTCCCGCTAAGGTTACCTGTAACAAAAACTAGCATCATGAGTAATCTAAGATTACTCAATAAGAACGGGGTCTCTAAACATCAATAGATAAAGATAATGCTTCCAACCCAAAACCCAAAATAACAATCAGCATAGAACAATCAAATTCGATAATCAAATGCATGCAAATATAATAAACGTGATATCACCATCCATTCCTCACCACCACTACCACCACTAACACCAACTCCACAACAACCACCACTAACACCACCACAACCACCACCACCAAGTAACCACGATCAAGCATCATGTTCAACCCACCTATCATGGCACTGCCACCCTTCCCGTGAGGCCCTTCTCCCATCACCAGGGGTTGCCTTTATACAATTTACATTTTAAGGTTATCACTTATAATTCAGCATTACGTTGATTCTGATCTCACCCAAGGTGATGTACCTAGCGACATCTCTACCACACAAGCCAGAGCGGGTACAACCGTATTAGGCACCAACCATCTCCTTCAAGGCGCCAACCGTATTAGGCACCAACCGGTCTAAGACGGTAGCTAGCTGTCCCGGGAAAATGGAGATCAGACATAAACTGCTACCATCGGTTGTGGAAGTAGACACACTACAATCAACTAACCGAATCATGGCATGTACCTAGCTTATGTCACTCGATCCGGTTATGAGTACATAACCTTCCATACTCACTAACCGAACCCTAAGTACATAACACTCCTACACCTGTCCATCTTTTATATTTAACATGATTATTACATAAATACATACATCTCATCAACATGAGTATAATTCAATAATCACACAATACTTACTTTGCATTATCATCTCTAGCATGTATTACTACTACTAAAGTATTCATGCATAATCAATAATCAACACAATGCCTAACGTGCATTTCTAACATATGCAAATTCGATAACTATGTGCATCCCTAGCACGTCTAATTCAATCAAATATTAGTCCAATCAAGCCATCAATAAAATAAACAATCAATCATTATAACTACCTAATAATCAACTAATCCATTAACCCTAATAACCATGATCGTATAATTCTATCAAAAATCGGGCATTATAACGGTAAGCGGAAAATGGCTAAGTATGAAACCTAAACCTCTATGGGATATTAATTATAAGAATAAACTAACCTTACAATATGCTACTTCAAATGGCCTAACTTACAGTGACTTGGCTGGACTTGGCTCCGGAAAGGTTGCTCGTAAAGCTTAAGAACGTTTTCTTTCTTAAGAGAAGTTTTTTGTGAGATTTTGGTGTGGGTTGGAAATGAATCCGACCTATACCTTATATAGGGAGTAAGCCAAGTAGGTGGTGTATATAAGGATCTTAGTGGCGTGGTTGAGACACCAAGGCACTCTCTTGGCTTGACACTTAGCACATTGGACACAAAGATGGCTTTAAAGGCCAACATGTGTCCATGAGGTGTAAGGTCTTTTTTTGGATGATATTATATGCTTCCACCTCAACCATGAGGTTTAAATTGAGCCAACAAAACGTACACGAGGTTTCCAAGTGCTCTGGACACCAAGCTTGCTCAAAAACCGCCTAATAGGAAAATGACATCTAGATGGTTCTAGAACTATCTAAGGAGCATGAGGTGTAAGATCAGGTTTTACATGGATTCTTGGGTCTAAAAACAGTTCTTGACTCACTATTTATCAACCTTGAGCTTTCCCAAAGTCGTGCATAGCTTTAAAGTTAGACATTTGGACTAATCATGTTCAAAAGATCATAAGTAGTTGGGTGTACAAATATGATTTGCTGAATCTCTAAGAAGGAGATGTAAAACTTTCATTACCAATAATTTTAAGATCATTTATATCCCTTTCTATGTCTTGAAAAGTCTCAGATTGGTCGCTCAATCATTTCTTGCTTTACGGGAAAATTCAAGTTCTCAAACCGAGCCATTCCGGACGATCTTTGTGCAAGTAGGTGGTGCTGGCTTCCCATTGGTCCATTTTTCTTCTAAGTATTTTTAACATTCTAGTATAGCCAATACTTAAAAATTTATCCCCTCACTTAATCACTCTACTAGACTTTGTCTCATAAATGGCCTATATCCCTTATTTTACCGAAAATGTAGTTTTCAACAATTTCAACTTTCTCGGCCAAACTTTCCTTTCGTTGGCTAATCCTATTTATCCTTTTTGATAATAAGTCATTTATATAACTAATTACTCAAAGTATCCTTCCTTTGTCCATTTTATCTTAGCTCGGGTCATCTTGACGTAAGTTTGGCCTTATATGTCCTTCTCGGCCATGTTCCTTTCCCTTAGGCTTTAGCCACTCTCTCTTATTTCTCTTAGCTAGATCTTATGCCTAAATGAGGGTTATTACACACAATTTTACAAAGTTATGCCATTCGAACTCCAAATCGCAGGGAACACGTATCACCGGTTGGTAAACCGCATGTTAGCAAGCCACCTTGATCAGACAACAGAGGTTTACATTGACGATATGCTCGGCAAATCTCTCATAGTGAAGGGTCACATCCGATATCTACAAGATTGCTTCAGGATACTCAACCAATATAACATGAAGCTCAACCCCTCCAAATGTACCTTCAGGGTCACGTCGGGAAAGTTCCTCGGTTACATAGTCACCAAGAATGGCATCGAAGCAAACTCAAAGCAAATACCAGCTATCACCAACCTACCTTCTCCCAAAAGTCCTAAGCAAGTCTAATGTCTCACCGGCTGCATCGCCGCACTCAATCGATTCATTTCTCGCTCCACCCATTGATGCCTCCCGTTTTACCAACTGCTGAAAGGGAACAGAAAATTTGAATGGGATAGTGAATCGGAAAAATCATTCCAACAGTTAAAGTTGTACCTCTCGCAACCGCCCATCTTGGAAAAACCTAACGAAGGAGAAAAACTTTTCCTCTATATCTCGGGGTTTGCCTTCGCAGTAAGCGGTATCCTCGTCAAATACGATCGCGGTGAGCAACTTCTAATCTTCTACGTCAGTAAAACCCTTACAGGGGCAAAACTTAAGTATCTAGTCATGGAGAAGCTAACATTCGCATTCATCACCATGGCACGAAAGATGCGCCCATATTTTCAATCCCATCCCGTCATCGTACTAACGACCTACCCAATCCGCACGAGGCGCTGGTATCAGCAAAGAGACAAGTAAGGAGATATGGAAGCTATACGTTAACGGATCTTCCTGCCGACGGGGCGCTGGTATCAACATCCAACTAGAGTCACCCACGAGCGAGGTCCTGGAACAATCACTCCTCTTAGACTTCACCACGTCCAATAATGAAGTAGAAACGAGGCCATCATCGTTGGTTTATGTCTCGCAAAAGGACTTGGCCCAAGAAAATCCATGCTTTCTGCAACTCCCAGCTTGTCGCCAGTCAATTTAATGGAGACTACGATACCCAAAAACGAGCGAATGCACAAATTCCTGCCATCCTCAGACAGGTCGCCACACAATTTAACATTTGTAAAATCAACAAGATCCTAAGAACCGAGAACCGGATTGCTGATGTGTTGGCTGCAAGCGCATCGGGACCAAAGGAGCTGAGAAGGATTCCCATCAAGGTGATTAAGAAACCAAGTATACATCCTGACGTCGTCGCGGTGATTAGCATTGATCATGTCGTGAGAATGGACAGTGACGAAAATATTATTAACAACTATCGAGCAGAGATCCCCAATTATTTACTCACATGAGCCATCTTATATGACAAATGCATGCACAATGCCTTAAAGCGTGAAGCACGAACTACATCGTAATCAACCAGACCCTATACCAGAAAAGCACGCACGGTATACTTCTCAAGTGCATCAATAAAGAAAAAGCCATGAGAGTCATGGTAGAAACAAATGAAGGCCCTGGCGGTAATCGTTCTGGAGGACGTTCTTTTATTCTTAAGATAAGACAGCATGGCCACTAGCCAACCATGACCACCGGCTGCCATGACTACGCCCAACGCTGCAAGTAATATCAACGATATGCACCGCTCAACCACCTACCTACCAAAATTCTCAGATCGGCAATGACCCCATACTCGTACATGTGTTGGGAAATGGACGTCGTTGGCCCCTTCCCCGAATCAAGGAAAAAGAAATACTTACTCGTCATGACCGACTATTTCACCAAATGGGTCGAAGCCTAATCCTATTCAGAGATATCAGCTGACAAGGTTAGAGGATTCGTTTGGAAAAACATCATTTGCCGACATGGACTACCATATGAGATCGTCATAGACAACGACACCAAATTCTCCTCGAAAGTGTTCACCAACTTCTGCCAACTATGGAAGATCAATCTAAATAAGGCTATGCCTCACTAGCCCCAAAGCAACGAACAAGCCGAAGCTACGAATAAAGGAATCATAGATGGTCTCAAAAAGCGTTTGGAGAAAGAAAAAAAGGTCTCTGGGAAGATAAGCTCGATGACGTACTTTGGTTCTACTAGACCATACCTCGGTAATCAACAAACAACACTCATTTATCCATATCCCATAGGATCAAAGCCCTCATCTTTTCCGAGGTTAATGTGAACACGATTTGTCGAGCAATCATGTCGCGCGACGTCAATCTCGACAACAAAATCCTATAACACCACCTTGATGATCTCGAAGAAGAACGAGACAAAGCCTTGCTACAAATACAGAACTATGAATCAACTGCGGCTTGATACTACAACCAGAACGTCAAAACACGACAGTTCCTCGAGAGAGATTTGGTACTTCACAAAACTTTTGCTAATACCGCTGAACATACAGCTAGAAAACTAGGCGCAAGATAGGAAGGCCCATACCTAGTGTCCCGAGTCGTCTAAGATGGAGTTTACGAACTCATGATGATGGCAGAAAAACCAACTCCCCAATCCTGGAAATCCGAGAAGTTGAAGAAATTATATTTCTAAAAACAAAACAAAAAAAAAAGAATTATGGATGGCTTGATCAAAACGTTTGGGTACGAAGGTAGCCTCGATGAGGTTCAGCTGTCTCCCCCCCCCCAAAAAAAAAAGGGGGGGGGGGGGGGATAACTATCTCCATCACTAAAANAATGAGATGATGTTACCTTCTAAATATCCAAAATAGTTATCGCAACACTGATCGCAAGTTAACTCGATTATTTTAAAGGAAATTTGCTTAACATGTTTGAAAATAAAGAATAAACAACAACTATAAATGTGCGCCGAGATCCTGGCCAGACTTGGATTCTAATGAGAATAAAAACTCAAACCTAGATACCAAGCCGAATTATGACTCGCATATATCTTACACTCTCCTACCCAACATACGAGTTTTCCGAAGACTGATATATTAATTAACCACGAACTTGGTTAATTCCCCGCTAATCAAGCAATGACTTTATAAATGAAATTCAAAGGGAATTAATGTGTAAATATAAACAAATAAATAGCCACCTCAGTTATCAGAAAGTAGCTCAGGAATCAGATACTCTTCAAGAAATATTCGGAGTACACATTCTCATCACTGATACTTCTCCCAAACACTTGTCAAAACAGTCTAAAAATAATCTTTCAAGTTGATTAACTCAAATGATGAAATACACTCGTCAAATTTGATCAAAGCTCCATATGTCTCATCATCGTTACTCGTTAAGGCACCTACTGCTACGCAATCAAAAATGCAAAAAACTGAAACCGAAAAATAGCCAAATGAAAAAATTAATTCTTTCAAAGATTTTACAAAGGCCATATCCGACTTCCTCCCACACAGGGGGACCATGTCTTAAAAGTGAAGAAAATTACAGGATAACGAGAGAATGAAGGAACCAGGAGAGAGGGAAACATCATTTATCTACATTAGCTATTTCGGCTAATGTTCTGAGGGGAAGAGTGACGCCATCTTGTCCAGCTCCACTTGTTCCTTCATCGCGAGCGGCAGTCACATTACTCGTATTGAGACCCGCGATATTTCTACTGGATCCCGTACCAACCTCTAAAACCGACATCCTAAGACCATCAACCGTCGTCGGGGTCATTACGTTGACATTTGATCCAACTTCGCTAAGAGGAGGGGACAACCAAAGATCCTCTTTATTTAGCACGACAATGTTTTCATCGCGATACTTTGACTCCTATATAGCCAAATTTTCTTGCGCTTTTGCCATAAAACGGTTCGACGTTTCCTTCCCACCTTCCCGAATCATATTTATAAGGTCGATCAAGGCTCGAATCTTCCCGTACATCGCATCATTATACTCTACTTCCTCTCGCGAGATGATGTGAGCTCGAATCTTCGCAAGCATGGCCTCGAACTTGGCCACCAGTTCCTCTCTAGCATTCGTTGCAACTTCGCATTCATTTTGATGGCGTTCGGCTTGATCCTTGTAAAACTTCTCAGTCTTGGCCCATGATTCCCGGACCCTCGCGAAATCAGCCTTCAAAACATCAATCTCTTTCCTCGAGGCCTCAGTACACTCCATACTCTGCTTTTTCAACCTCCCGACCTCCTCTTCCAGGACCTCGATCTTCCTCTTGTCAGCTCGGCTCTCTTCCCCTGAGGCAGCAACCATCTTACTGAGCTTGTCAAGTGATATGATCATCCCTTAATGATCGATGCTTTGAAGGTGGAGTTTAGGCTGTTCTGAACCGAAACAATGGTTGTTGGATTGATGGAGTGAAGGTAGATGATTATGGACGTGATAACAACAAAGGGGTGGAGATCCTTTGTAGTTTGGATAGAGGATTCAAGGATATCACACCCAAGAACCAGATAAACCTTGAGAATCACTCTACAAGGGGTTTGCTTTGGAATCACTCCTTAGCAGAATCTGAATCACTCAAAAAATTAGAGAATCACTCTTTTTGTCTATAACTTGCTTCCCTCCTTAAAGTGACGTGACTTACATATTTAAAGGAAAGAATGACTCATGGACTTCTAGACTCAAAATAAATGCATAAGTTTGAACATATTTGAATTTAAAAGAAAGGCTCCTCTTTAAACTTGTGCAATCTGTCTTGAACTTGGTCTTCATCACTTGGACTTTGATCTTCACTTCTTATTTAGATTAAGAGACTTTTAAAAACGTGCATAAGTGATGGGCAAGACCTGAATCTCTTTGGTCTTCATTTGATCAACCAAATGGGCAATTACGTAGTGACACATTTTCCTCATTAAAAACCTACTTTGGAAAACCCATTGGGACAAAACCAAAGCAGGGAAAAAGAGTACAAATAGATACACTAACCCATTTGTTGATCATGTTGAGCTTGTATGCATAAGTGGCTGGTTGCATTTCTTCTAAGCTCTGATCGGTGGAGAGGTTCCAAAACCAATTAAGTAACACTCTATTAATTCCCATAAGCTTCTTTGTGTTGACTCTCGTGCATAAGTGATGGGTAATATCCATTCTCTGCATTTTCCCGTCCAATTGGTCTCTCATAACGCGCGTATGGTTCTCATATGAATTACACTAACGATCGTACATGTTCGCCATGCGATTAAAGGACGACAAGAAATGAAGATCAAACGATGTTAGCTACTAAAACAAAAAGCAGACAATCTTAAAAAAACTAACCTTGACGATCTCCTGGGAGGCTGTCTTATACAGATAACCAAAATTCATATCAAACGGAGCGAGAGGAGGACGAGATGAGCCTTTAACTTGGCTCACGAAATCCACAAATGCATCCATGTCACACATAAAGGCATCAACATCAGGATGAGAAAAAATCATAGCAACTGGGCCAACACGAGGACCATGGTCAGAAGCTCGAGGAAGTTCGGTAGACATTGTAGTAGTGACTACGTTATCGGTGACAATCAGGGCTGAGGCGGTCAGGTCGACGATTGGTTCTACACTAGCTACAGTAAGCAACTCCACTGACGTACAAATCTTGAGAGAACAGTTGCTCAGAAGCGAATCAGAATCTTACATTTTCCTCTTCTTGTCAATGAATATTTGGATCCCCTTGCCTTTGTCTTTCGTAAGAGGGATCTGAGGTGTGGAAGGGGAAGATGAGGATCTCCGAGGGGCACCGTGCTTACTGCTTATATCACTTAATGATGGTTTAGTCATTGGCGTATCAATCCTACTCACCGGCGTCCGTTGTTCAGAACATCGGCAAGTGTTTTTCCACCGATGAAGGCACAACCTGCTTAAGCTCGACGGTGTAATCCACCATCCGCCTCGGTCGAACGACATTTCGCCTCATTGTCTCTGCTTTTCGATTAACCCAAGCTGAGTGAAGATCCCACGAGGCTGCTACTACCCATGACCTTATTTTTTTGAACTTTCTATGGAGTAAAGTCCGCCCACGAAATCACTTTGATCTCTGAGAAACGTCTGAGGTTTTTAGCCAAACTTGGAGAAGGGTCTATTATAGGAACGACGGGTCTGCAAAAGAAAAATAAACCCATGTTAGCAAACGAACATCATTCGCAAATAAAATATTAGCCGAACACTCTACCCATGCTCTATGAGCAATGTTGTGATGGAGAACGACGAATGTAGGGGACAGACTGGAAGTCAGCCTTTACAAAGAAGTACCAATCTTTCTAGTTGTTAACCTTGCTTGGGGAGTTCGACAGAAGTTTGTACTTAGGAACCAAGTGAAAGTAGTAAAAGCAGGTGTGGAAACTGACCCCTACGATAGTCTTATTCATAATATCAAACGTCAAAATTTCTTCAAACGTATTGACGTCAACAGTCATATCTATTTCGACAACTCGAGTAAAAGCGATCACCATTTTCTAAACCCCTCCAGGCGTTATCTGGGACAAAGTGACTCCACGGCGCGTGCAGTACGCTATCAGAAGTTTGGGAAGGGGAACTAGAGCCTGGCATGGTCAAAGTACTCTTCAAAATGGAAAAATAACCGGGCGGGCACTGTCCATGGCCGTTTCTCCGATGACAGACTCTTGAACTCAATGATTCCCCGAAGCTGCTTCCGTGAGAGGAGCGCAACCACATTCTTGTTTGTCGACTTCGTCGGGCCGACTTCCATCAAGTCATCATCATTATTTGTCACTGGACCTGATTGATCTGTCCAGAGACTAGAAGATGATGACAGTCCAACCTGAATTGGCGTTTCCACCGGAATCAAGGACCTTGACCCACTCTTGATGGCGATGGGTGTGTCGCAAGCGGTTATCGCATCGGTAATAGCAGTCGTTCGAGCATCGGAAGTCATGATTAAATCAAGAAATTACAAATATTTGATGAAGAAAGTGAAAGAAATCTAGAAAAATGCGAAAGATGCGAATTTTTACGTTTGCAAAACGAAAGTAAGATCTTTGGAAAATACGGGTATTTAAAGAACTAGAGTCGCGAATCTCAAAGGTCGCCATGATTAAACCTACGTCGTAGAGGTACGCGTGGTGGAGCTAACCCACGTCAGTTCGTTTACCCATTTTTGAAATTTGGAAAGATATCCTCAAGCGCCGCACATGACATCATACCGGTTCGATTTCCTCAGATCAATCCATCACTATATTTGTGTACCGAGCTCGGAGTCGCGCTTCACTACACTTGGGGGAGGGACATATTGTTGATACCGCGTTTAACACCCCGATCAAAGATCCGATTTGATGGCTCGGCTCAGTAAAGATAGCTCCATATATGACGACGTGCTTGTGGGCTTTAAGTAGAGCTCATCATCATGGGCTTAATAAGGTCCATGATGAAGTTCATCTCGGTATAAGACGATAAGCTAAGATTAAAAAAAAAAAAAGGGTTAAAAATAATATTTCCAAGCATTTAGAAAAAAATCTTATATAAAAAATTTAACATAAAACCCTTATAATACGTTTATAAATAGAGATTCTTACATTAAATTTAGGGCATCTTTTTCCATCTAATAAACAAAAGAATTCTTTGGCCAATTATTTAATCAATTTTACTAGTTGAAATAAAGTTTGACAATTAATGTTATTCTTTTTAGGTACTCCGTAGTCAATTCATAATTTTAGCTCTTGATCAAAGATTAGTTAGATAAAAAAAATTAGCAACTAATATTTTCTTTTTTTGGTTACTCACCTAATTACCCAAACTAGATTGATTATTCAACCAATTCACCATTTATTAAAAGTTATTTAGACGATGAAAAGAAAAAAGAATTGTTATGTTTATCCGCACACGGCAGCCGCAGGCGTAAACTTCTTTTTAACAGTGACTTTTAAATTTCACCGAATCGAAGTGAAAGTTAACAAAAAAAAAGTCTCAACGAAAAAATAAAACAAAAAAAAAGAAACGAGAAGAACCGTTTCTTCATCTCCTACGTTTCGTCTTCTTCTTGTTCTTCTCCGTGAAGGTCAATAAACGCTCCAATCCAAATTTCGCCGATAACTCGACAGAAAAAATTGTGAAGCTACTCTGTGAAAGATCTCATCGGAACTAGCCTTCCTCGTTGTCATCACCGTTGCTTATGCTGTGTTTCCGATCGTTGTTTTACTCTTCGGTTTGTCTCCGGTGACCGGGAATCTCTTCCCCGAGGAATTCATCATTACTATGAAGAGCAGCGCCAAGGTCAATTTAGCAAACGGAGATAATAATCAGACAAAGAACGGTACCAATGGCTTTTTGCCTCATTCCCTTAAATTTATCTCTACATGTATCAGAACCGCGTCCTCCGGCGTCCGCTCAGCTGGCGCTTCCTTCGCTGCCTCTCTCTCTGCAGATTCACAGGAGCTCAAGGATCAGGTTAGTCTCATTTGATTTCTCCGACTTCGTGATTCTGGTTTGGGAATTTGAGAGGTTTTAGTTAGATACCAATTGGAATCTGATCCATCTAGATTTTGAATTTTTAAAAAATTTGGTCCATCTTCCAATTGGTTTGATCAAATTAGGAATATTAGTTTGTTCCAGCAGATAGGTTTGACTTCTACGTGAATGATGAAGACGTTGAAATTCTACAAGTTTTTGCTAGCCTTGATGCTTGTTACAGATCTGTAGACGGTTTAGCTATTCCATTGGAGAAGAAGGAAAATAATTGAGATGCTTTTCGATTTTGATCAAGCTAAATTATGCTTTTCTAATTTGTTTTTGAACATGATTACAATTTGGTTGATGTGAAATTTTGAATCACTGATGCTTAACTTTTTTTTTTGTTTGCTTACTCAGGTGCTGTGGTCTTCCTTTGATAGATTGCACACAAGTGAATCTTCTTTCAAGAACGTTCTCTTACTAGGATACACCAACGGGTTTCAAGTCCTTGATATTGATGATGCAAGTGATGTCAGTGAATTTGTTTCCAGGCGGGATGATCCGGTTACGTTTCTACAGATGCAGCCTCTACCTGCTAAATGTGATATAGTTGAAGGATTTAGATCATCACATCCCATACTTGTAGCAGTTGCAGATGAAGCTAAAGGTTCAGGTCCTATTCTCACTGGCAGAGATGGATCGATTAGAAATGGTTATGAGGATCCTAGTGCACTTTCTCCCACGGTTGTGCGATTCTATTCGCTTCGTTCTCACAGCTATGTTCATGTTTTGAGGTTCAGATCTACTGTCTATATGGTTCGATGCAGTCCCCGGATTGTAGCTGTTGGCCTTGGTTCACAGGTCCGCTTTACATGCTATCTTTTTACATCATGCCCAACTTTTTCTTTTGTGGTACCACGATGATCTCCTGGGTATAGTGTTGTAGCACCTGCTGGATAGAAAGTTTAGTTCTTAGATTGTTCTGATAATTGAGAGAGGCATCTATTAATGCTGTGACATTTTGTTGCAGATATACTGTTTTGATTCTCTAACTCTCGAAAACAAATTCAGCGTGCTCTCATATCCTGTTCCTCAGCTGGGAAGCCAAGGAATATCTGGGGTCAATGTCGGGTATGGTCCAATGGCTGTCGGACCGAGATGGTTAGCTTATGCTTCTAATAGTCCTTTGTCATCTAGTTTAGGTCGTCTGAGCCCTCAGAATGTTACTCCTGGTGTCAGTCCATCTACTTCGCCCAGCAGTGGTAATCTAGTGGCAAGATACGCCATGGAATCTAGTAAGCATCTGGCGGCTGGGTTACTCAATTTGGGTGACAAGGGTTACAAGACATTATCTAAATATTGTCAAGATCTCAAGCATGACACTCATGGTTCTTCTCTTTCATCCAGTCCTGGCTGGAAAGTTGGCCGTGCTGCATCTTCAGCAGAGTCAGATCTTGCTGGAACAGTTAGTTTTCTCAACAAACCATTTTATCTTTGTTCATACAGAAACCTAGTTTTTTGTTCGTTTACTTGAGGATGGAAAATATTAGGGATTGGTATATAGTGCAGATTAAATGTGTGGGTTAGGAATGTCCAAAATAAGTTAGTTAGAAAGGAGCATAGCTTATCAGACAAACTATTTATTGAGCATCCGTAGACCCTAGATTTAGATAGCGAATGTGTTGTTGTTTTGTTTCTTTTTTTTGCTCATTTTGGGTGTTGGACTATTTGAATCTGATTTAGATATAGATATATGAAGACCACTAGTATAACCTGCTTATCTTTATGACTGGTGGCAGGTTATTGTTAAGGATTTTGAATCACGAGCTATTATATCGCAATTCAGGGCTCACACTAGTCCAATCTCTGCTCTCTGTTTTGATCCGAGTGGTACTCTTTTAGTAACGGCCTCAATCTACGGTAACAATATTAACGTTTTCCGGATTATGCCATCACCTGCAAAGAATGGACAAGGTGCTCAACGCTATGATTGGAGTTCCTCCCATGTCCCTCTTTACAAACTATACCGTGGCATGACATCAGCTGTATGTTTCTTATTCCATTGTCTCTTGTATGCATGTTTCATTATGACATTTTTGCTACTGTGAAAACAGTTTTGGTATTCTCACAGGTAATACAAGATATTTGCTTTAGTAGTTACAGCCAGTGGATTGCAATTGTTTCATCTAAGGGTACGTGCCATATTTATGTTTTATCCCCATTTGGCGGAGAAAATGTTCTTGAAATACGAAATTCTCATGTCGATGGACCAACACTTGCTCCAACATTGTCCCTGCCGTGGTGGTCGAGTCCAACCTTTATGACCACTCATTCTATGTATCCACCGCCAGCATCAGTGACTCTGTCTGTGGTTAGCCGAGTCAAATGCAACAATTTCTTCCATGCTGCAAGTTCCGTAGTAGGAAAATCGTCCTTCCCCTCTGGCAGTCTTGCTGCTGTTTTCCATCAATCTGTGCAATCGTCAGCTTATGCCTTGGACTATTTACTGGTTTACGCCCCATCAGGTCATGTAGTTCAATATAAACTCATTCCATCTCTTGGAGGAGACCAGACAGAGAGCAATCCGCAAACTGGAGCAGCTTCTGAAGAGGAACTGGGAGTCAAAGTCGAACCTGTTCAGTGTTGGGATGTCTGTCGAAGATCAGATTGGGCAGAGAGAGAGGAGAACATATCTGGGCTTACTTTTGGTGGAAGAAAAGTTGCAGAGGTCACCATTGACACTTGTGATAGTGAAGATGTGGCAAGGAAACACCATGCTTATCTTGCCAATGCAGAGGTGTTGATAAACTCCGGAAGAAAACCAATCTGGAAAAATTCAGAGGTTCTATTTTACTTATCTATTACCCTGCTATCTTAGGTTAAAACATGATGAGATCATGTACTCTTAAAATAATAAAATGAACATGGGGCTGAAATTCGGTATTTTAAATGATTTACATTCCAGATATCTTTCTATCCGATGTTATCACCAGATACTGAGGGCAAGAACCTAAATCTGCATCATGGTGGTGGGGAGATCGAAATCGAGAAAGTATGTGCAAATGAGGTTGATATTAGGCGGAGGGCTCTGCTTCCAGTGTTTGATAATTTTCACAGTGTGAATTCCAATTTGCACAACAGGTACATTACCTGACCAACTTTATCACTCCTTTCAAATTGCATCTATGTGTGATCTGGTTGGCAATTATTTACTTTGTTTGCTTGCAGAGGATTTACCGGGGAAA
This sequence comes from Iberis pinnata, assembly GCA_900406425.1. NCBI lineage: Eukaryota > Viridiplantae > Streptophyta > Magnoliopsida > Brassicales > Brassicaceae > Iberis > Iberis pinnata. The sequence continues at coordinate 26,340 of OVBE01001025.1, forward strand.
GAGACTCAGATTCTTCTTCTTCTTCTGATCCCGGACAAGTTAAAGAAAACCATCTACTCAAAGGTATTCAAAATATACTTCCTAAATGCACTTATTAGACAGTTAGTTCTCAAGTCGTAAAACTGAATTTACCAGGTATGGCTTACCCTGTGAATAAGGAAAGAAGACTAGTACAGAATCTAAAACCACATAGCGGAACTATAAAATTAAAACAACCTGTGGTTTCAAATTCTTCTACTGTGAAAGACACCAATTTCATTGACGACTTTGCTCACATGTTACCGAAGAACGCCTCCCTGCCCGCTGAACCAATAAGTGAAAATAGCAGCGGGAAAAGCGGAGTTTCAAATGTAAGTTATAACCGTTCTGATATGAGCATGAATGCAGCTGACGAAGGAGAGCCTGGACCCATTGATGACTCCCCAGAATTTGGGCAGTTTTTCGAGGATTTGGTGTCTATGGAAGCAGAGAATATGAATGCTCCATCTGATCACGGAAAACTAGATGATGGTGATGATGAAGATGATGAAGTTGACGATGATGATGACATGCTTGGTGGTGTTTTTGCTTTCTCTGAAGAAGGTATGAGTGAGAAGTTATTTTTTTATTTTGTGAAAATGGTTCATTTGATTGAGGTCGCTGAAATCAAATTTCCATTTTTCATTTGCAGGTTAAGTTTAGGTTAAAATATGGCCAAGCTCCAATGGAGAAGGGGTCACTGACTAATCCCTTTTGGTGCAACATATTCACTGATGGATCTTAATACCTTAAAAATGAACATTCAAAATCAATTCCCTTCTTTTTTTTTTTTTATCATCTGTTTCTGTAAATGCTTGTAAATGGGTTATTCGTATTTGACAGTCTCTCCAGTTGCTTGGACTGTTTCCTTTGTTTCTTTTGTATTTTTCTTCACGTGTAACTCTAATTCATTCATCGGATCAGGCAAAAAAAAAAAAAAATAGCAGAATAAATATCAATTTCGTTTGGGGTTTATTATTTCAGTAATTATAAATTGTGTTTATTTACATTGTCATACTCTCATGTTTATATGTTGGCGGGAATATTGTTAAGCTAGCTAAATTAAAATGTTCAGTTGTGCTCAAATCTGTGTGCAATTTTTCCATCAATTTACAAATTTATCTCATATTTCATCAAATTGAAGAAGAAATTAGTTGCTCTTTTTTGTCTAACTTAATTATATTAAATTATGAACAAACAATTCATCAAATAGTAGAATCGATCCCACTCAAGAAAATTATAAACTCAAGGCAAACGGATTTCTAATAGAGGTGAACGACAAAATAAGCTAAACTATTTTTCCTAAGGAGGAGTACCACTATTCCCATGCTTGAAGTTTCAGAGGACCTAAACTAGGCTTTAGATGCAAGATGCAGCCTAGATAATCTATAACCCCATATCCCAAGTTATGGTATACTACCAAGACAAGATAAATACGCATGAGATTTATCTAGACGAGTTGTTTTTCCCATTCCTAGACAAACTAAGTTAACAACTATTGGAACAAAAAAGATATACAATACGTACACATATGGGCATAAAATAATAACAAAAAACAGCCTAGAACTCATTAATGGGCCCAATTTTTTGAAGCGGCTATAGAGATCTTACCCAGAACAAACTAGACTGGCGTCATCATCCAGGGATGACCATGAAAACTATCTAGACCAACCACTACAACAAAACTTCCATACGCCAAGCCAGCAAACCAGACCCCAAAAACCCGCTTCCAACACCAAAGCACTCCGCCAATCCCCTGCAATTGATCTTGCCGTGAACCCCGAGCTGAACTCCATTCACATCCCGTGCCACCTACAATAGAACGTGCAACAACATAAAAGTTAGGGTATCAACGATGTAGGAAAACCTACACATGAAAGCCACTCAACGTAGGAAGTTGTCGCTAAAAAGCATCCACAACCACTTTAACCGAAACCACACCATGGAGATGGTCGTTAACGGAGGGAGACCACCAGATATATAACCATATGAAATATGCAAGCGATGGAATGTAAGCCCAGCGATAGAGGGACATCGACAAGAAAAGTCGAGAACTACTGTAGTAATATGTACAAGCAAAATAGGAGGAGCGCTAGACCGTTAAAAATCAAAGAAAAAAAAAAAGAAAGGCACGATGTTAGCCGGTCGGATGCCGGTGGGCAAAAAGAAGGACGAAGTTGAAAAGACTCCAAGGGGGTACAAGAAAAGTCAAAGAAAAGAGGAAAGAGAGAAACAGAACGATATTTGAAGAAGAAATTAGTTCTAATCCACCCTACCTGTGTAATTCATTTTATTTTATAAAATATAACAACAATTATATATGTTTAGGAAAAAATTTCAGATATATCATAATAGTTGGTCAACATTTTCAATTATAGCATAATGTCACTTTCAAAAGATACAATAAACTACGGCATTGTGGCATAGTGTTAAATATGAGTATGCCCTTGTAGTGAGCTGAGTTTAAAATTATGTCACTTCCCTTTCCATGGCGTCATGTCATGCCCCTTTCTCCAATGCTGTCAAAAGATTATTAATATTTGTTTTGTTTCTTCTTTGTTGTGGTTAACGAAAGTGAAATAAATCAACAACATCAATGAGGTATTCAATTTTTCTCAATTCTACAAACTACAATTTTCATATTTGTAGAAAATTTTGGTGGTGGTGTGGATTACAATCTATGGACAACATGGGCTTTTGTTGGGAGAATCATCTATGAGTGGACAAGTTAAACCCGAGCATTTCCAGAAGACATTTCTTCCTGAGTCAACTTCAGGTTGAAAGAAATTTTTAGTAGTTGTGCGGATTACAATCTATGAACAACATGAATTTTTGTTGGGAGAAACGTTTATGAGTGGACACATCTGAGTAGATGTAGACCTATGTTTATATCATCCATCAAATGGTGTGGGACCTCGGTCTAACCATGGACAATAAGGAAATCTTATCATGTCCACCATAGTGGATTTTTCCATCAAGTTGGAGACGATGATTTTGACCTCAAGCTTCTTCATCATAGGTTGTACAAGGAAGATCGATATTCTCATTATGATCGGATAAAATCTTAAGACCATAGTAGTTGTTGGATCTTGTTGAAACCCTAGAAAGGACCCAATTACAATTAGATTAGAGCACATTTTTAATGGACAACAATGAAATATTAAGTGTGTAGACAAAATTAAATAATGTTTAGACACCACTGACCAATTTACTTATCGGGTAGACAACATTAAAAAATAATTTGATTAACCATCATTATTTATCGATAGACAATTTACTCATGTTTCTTTTTCCATAATCATTCTTTTGTTCATGAACAACAATGAACCACAATGAACAATTAATAATTGTGTAGATAATTTTTCGGCTTTTATGGGAACAATGAAATATTATTTATCTCGTAGAATTATTTATTAACCAAATATCGTTAGACATATACAATTTGACACAATTCGGTGGACATATCTCAAAACAAATGTAAAGTAAAAACAATTTTTAACTTGTCAACAAAATAATAAGTGAATTTTTTCATTAACCGTTAGAGATTTTGGGTTTTAGCGAAGATCGGAATCTTCTCGAACACCGTCAAATTGAGAGAACAAACGATAGAGAAAGTGAAGCAAAATAGAAACTTTAGATAGAAAATTGGAGATATTCATTAGAAAGAGAAATGAACAAATATCTTCCTCTTCTTTATAGAGTTTTGCTATTGTCATTAAAGATATCCATTTTTTAAAGATAGAGAAGTGTAGCATTTAGATTTAAATTGTTCAAAAAAAAAAAAAAATTTAGTTCAAGGTTAAGAAGAATCTAAATCTCACCATGACTTTTTATTTTCTAAAAAAATATAACACAACAAAAGCTTCAATTAGATTTGACACTACAATGGTCATAAATGTTTTTTAGTCATTAGCCATTAAGAGATCATAGTATATTTTGTATAAAACACCACTTATGGTATTTGTGGAAAGGTTTTTCCAAATTATGGTATTGACCATAATTTTCTCATATATTTAACTATAAATATGAGAAAATTACATATTAAAAATAAAAATAAAAATAAAATTATACATGCATATTCTACTATTGGTAAATAATATATTATATTTTAAGAATATGATAAATGTGAAATGAAAGGTGTACATCATTATTCATTTAAATATATTACAATTTCAATATATGATAATATATATTATGATTATTTTTATTTTAAAAATTTTAATTTAACAGTCTTCCAAATATATGTGTATTTATATATGTAAATTTATTTATATTTTTGTTTTAGAAAAATGTATGAATTTTTTTATATTTATATAATTAGATATTTGTTTTGACATTTTTAACTTTAATGAAATTTTTTAATTTTTCATTGAAAAATGCTAAATAATGTAGTATCCAGTAAAATTGATTTTTTTTTTTTTTAATAAAGATTTTCTTTTAATGTATAGTCAGAGTTGTGCTCCTTTGTATAAAATAAGGGTAATTACTCAAGATTGCAAAAAGATACAATATTTTAGACCACCAAAAGTTTTACTTTGTTACAACCAAAACTTACATATTTAAAAAAATGCATAAGACATCTAAAAGTCACAAATCTAAATTTTCACTCGATTCTAGTTCAAAACTAAAAGAGTTCAAAATCAATATTTAAATAAACTATAGTAACACCAACTTTGATCCAATAAATCATGTCTAGACTAAAATTTTAATCTCTATAACTCTTCCATTTCCCACGTAAAAGTATTTTCAATATTTTTTATTTTTATTTTTTCTATATTCCAAAAATGTTTTGTTCAAAAATTCTTCCTTAATCTAAAACCATAAATGTTGAAACATTGAACATGGACAAAAATATTTCTTCACAAACTTTTGTTTTCTTTAAATTTTTATTACTAAAATTTAATTGTTTTCATGTTTTTTAATCATATATCCGATTTAGTACTCTTTATATATTTGTGAAGATGTCTCCAGTAATAACAAGAAAACATGTTCATGGATGGAAAAAAAGAAAAATTTAATAAATTCTTAACAAAATGTTGTGTTAAGGTATGTGAACAAAACTAAGATAGTGATGATCAAATTTAATTGAAATGAGCATGTTAATATTTTTGTTGATGTTGAATTTTTTGAAAGTACGGCTGAATGTGAAAACGTGAATGAAGGTAGATGGTGAAAATTTAAATGAGCAAGAGAGTACAAAAGTGCAAGAAAGTGGGAAAGTAGATGAACCTCCTGATTTTATAGGTTTTTGTAGAAACATTGATATTTATGATCCAACACAATGGGGGGGGGGAATTAATAAAAAAAATGGAGAGATTTTAAGATTGAATAGGACTCAATCCAAAACTAGAAGTTGGCTATCATTTTCTTACATACGAGATTGATGGTAGACATTTTTCTCATTTATATTCTACAAGAGAATTTAGTACTGGAAAAAATAAGATAGACTTTAGCTTGTGTTTTCGAAAAAAAACAAAAACAAGATCTTTTTGCTGTAAGTTAATCAATAAAAATAGTTTTGCTGGTCAATTAATGTCTACGGGATCTAAAGATTGAAAAAGAATCTTAGAGACGTTTGAGAGATATAAAATAAGTCATGGTCATTTGTTGTGTATAAGTCAATGGATGGATCTAGGTATGAGACTATGAAAAAGAAATCATTGATAAACATTTGCAAGATGAGCTTAATAAAGAGAAGAATCATTAAAAAGATGTGTTGCTAATAATTTTTTAATTGGTACTCTTGCTAAATAAATTTAACAATTTGTAGAAGTAGCGAAAAGATGGGAGAAGAAGGCAATGGAAATTTTTGTTAAGTTTTATTGAGAAGATTGCTTATTGGAATCCAATTATGAGAGAAAATCTTAGGCGTTTTGAAGATGGCGTATCTCATTTATTATTTTCTCAGCAACATAATTCAAAATGAGATCAAAGACATGGTAATTAAAAAAATCAAATGCGCAAAATATTTTAAGTTTTTCTTGATTGTACTTGAGATGTTAGTCATCATAAAAAAATGACTATCATCATTTGATGTGTTGACACTTCAACAAATCAAGATAAGGTAGAATAGTTTTTCTCACATTTCTAAAAATTGATGATATATCAAGAGATGGGTGATGTCACGAGATTAAATATGTGTTGGTTTCTCTTGATTTGGATATTCAAGATGTAAGGGACAATAATATGATAACAAATCAAATATGAACGAAAAACATAATGGAGTTTAAAAAAATTTATGTCAATCCATATACATTTTACACACTATGTGAATTTCATAGTTTTAACCTTGTGTTGTGTAATACCGAATTTAAAATATATTTGATGTCAATCCATATACATTTTATACACTATGTGAATTTCATAGTTTCATAATAATTAAATATCATTTAATCTAAATAATTTTGAATTTATTTATTCTGATCCCAATGGGTTCAATTTGAAATCCATACCTTAATTTTTTTTACCATGACATTAAATGATTAGTAGTTTTTACCATGTCATCAAATGATTAATGGATATATAGTTTTGGAAAGTTTCATAATATTTATATTTTTAACATATCTATATTTAAAACTAGAAAAGCTTATTTCTTACTTTTGAATATAATTAAAAAGAATCGTTTACAATTGGAGCAAAAGATATAGCCAAACTCTAACAACAAAACTCTCTCTCCATGCTCGCTCCATCTCCTCTGTCGGCTATATATTTGTGACGCTGGTGTCCGGCAATAAACCAGTGTCATGCTTTTTATTTTTTTTTCTTTTGTCATTTTCTCTCTTTTGGTGGTGCAATTTTTTTGGCTCTCCTCTTCTCCTTTTTTTCTCTATCTTCTTTTTAGGTTCACCTTCGATCTTTGGAAGGGGCACTATGGTGCTTCTTTTCACATAGGTTATGGACTTGCTTCTAGGCAGACGAATGATTCACTAATTCACATAGATCTACTCACATGTTGTTCCCATCCCGAAATTCTTTGTCAGGGCGGGTTTTAGTGGCTGCATGGCCATTCTTGTGCACCACATGAAATTTTCGGAAGGCTGTAGGTGATATGGCTTTGACCGTGGCAGATGGAAGAGGGTTGGTGTCGAGAACTAGGACAGATTCGAAGATGGGCTTAGTAATGGACTTTGGCTTAGGAACCTAATCTTCTGTCATACCCATTTCTTATATTTTATTCGGCCCACTAGTCTTATTTTCAGTTTTCCATAGCGTAATTATACTATGTTGTCTTGTTATGTTGTAGTAGGTTTTAATTTTATCTTAATAATTGTCAGTTTAATTGTATTAGATTTAAGCGATCACTCCACTAGAGTAAACTTCTTATGTATCAGAGAATTTCTTTTATCTAGGTTATGTATAATACATAACTTGAGTCATGCTATTATGAATGGGAGTGGTTTTCTTTTTTAGGATTTATGTTTTAGTTTCAGTTCTTATTCACTTCTATAAAACGTCATCTATCGATATAGATTTGTACTTTCCATGTGGGATCCGTTCTACCTTTTGATGGAATAATGAAGTGATTTCGTGACTATTTGGTTTTCCATTTTTTAAAGACATAACTAATAAATTGTTAATAGTTATTAGTTATGGATAGTTATTAGAAGTCATCTAAATTTTATTTTAGTATTTTGTTGATAACCGTAGAATTATCATCCCAGTAAAGATATAATTTTAAGTCGATGTTGTTAATTTATGAAAAAATTTTCAAATTAAAATTTTATTGAATGATGTAGAATAGTAATAGCATCTTTAACTCACATATATATGTATATATATATGGTAAATGGTAATAATATTTATAAACTCACGTATGTGTGATTAATAATTGTTTCTAAACAGTAAAATTTTTAATTATTTAAATATTTACTTAACAAATTTTATTTTTACATAATATATTTTAAAGTTTTGTAATAATGTATACTACATGTTATTTAATCCTTTATAAATAATCAAATTAGCTTTTCTTGCGGATTTATAAACCAAATTTTAGAACTTAATAGTTTTAAACTAACACGGTATCTTAACAATACTTCACAATTCGAATAGATATCAGACAAAATATTTAATTCAATCAACATATTCTATAAATAATAATAAAAAGTCATGATCCCTTTTGTAATCTAGAAACTGAACTGAAAGTGTTTTAAGTAGTATTAATGAAATCTTATGTATCTACTACTATTATTTACACTTACCAAATACTATATAATCTTCCAATAGTCCATTAAGTTATATCTATATTAATATTAACCTACACTATATACATGCTACATCTTTTTATAATTAAAGATGATGGTTACATGTAATAAATTCTAATAAAGTGTTTACAAAAGTTAAACCTCAATGAAAAACCATAACTGTAGTTTTTTTTTATATATAATTAGGAGGAGTTCGGACCTTCAGCCTTAATCTTCTATTAGGTTCGGGACCAGCCTTTGCTAATACCTAGTGATATGGTGAAAAGCATTTTTTCCACCGAAAATCGAACTAGGAACCTCATGAAACCAAATTCTAAAATGAAACCACTAACCCAATGCACTGTTGGTCAATGTAATTTTTAAAGACGTGTTTCAAAATTTGGTGAATAAAGACGCAGAAAATGATTATGAGAAAACGACTCTTCCGAGGATATTCCTTCGCCAAGATTCTTATCAGATTTTATTGCTTGCTTTTCATTTTCCATTTTCTCGGGTCACCGGTGTCGTGATCAGCGGTTGGAAACTATTCACCTTTACCTCTACAGTCGTTGTTGCCGTGAAGCCTCGTCTATCATAAGACGTGGAAGTGTTGTTAGCGTTTCAGATTTACAATGGAGGAGCAATTGGAGGAAGCTCTAAATACATTCTCGATCGAAGATGAATCACCTATCAAGCTCCCAAAATTAGCTGCGTGCAGTTCGGCTCAACGAATAAAGAACAACATCATTGGGCGATTAATCAATCCGGAGAAACAAAATATGGCGCGATGTATCGAGAAGATGCCTGTAATATGGCGAGTTTCGGGAAGAGTTAGGGGAATTGCATTATCAAAGGCAACTTTTTAGTTTATATTCAAGTCTGAGAATGATCTTAACATGGTCCTGGAGAATGGTCTGTGGTCATTCGACGATTGGATGATGACACTTGACAGATGGAGGCCGGATTACCCACCAGATTATCTATGTTTTCTTTACACTTGGATGTGTATCTGTGGTATTCCAATAGACGTTTTCACTCCGGATATAATGACGGATATAGGTGATGCAATCGGTGAAACTAAAGAAGTGGTGTTTAATGAAACAGAATCACTCACAAAGGATTATGTCTGTGTGTATGTACGGTTTGATTTTCGTCGTCCCACCTTCAAGTCTAGAGAAGTTGAATTACCAAGTGGTAGAATTGTTAATGTTCAATTGGAATTTGAGCAGCTTAAAAGAAGATGCTCTGCTTGTTCTAGACTAACACACAATCACTCCAACTGCCCTTTACTCTCATCCCAAGCAACAAGAGTTCCTCTTTCACCCTATGTATCTAACGCTGAAACAGAGCCTACGGTTTTACTGGGTTCTTCTAATATTCAGAAGCTCTCATTGTTTACATCAGCTCCGGGTTTCTCCACTTTACCATCTAACTTAACAGAAGCAAATAGAGATGCAATTATGCAGTACCTTGCTGTTGCGGATCCCAATGAAAGATTGGCAAGACTTACACGACTTCAAGAGAAATTTCTTAACGAAAGCCATTCTCAAGATGCTATTAGAATTGTCTCAGACTTAGAAAAAGGCAAAGGACTTGTCTTCGGTTATACCGAACAAGAACATGAGCTTTTCTCTAGGATTCTATCTAGTGGTATCGTTGTTACCAACAATAACGTACCAACTCACCAGGGTCAGATACATGAAGATCAACCTTTTGAATTCTCCTCATTGGGTAGTTCTACGGTACTTAAGATAGGTTCTAATAATCTTATCTTAACCGGAACTTCAGCCCACGGAAAATCCAAAAGAAATAGGCCCAACAAGTGGATAAGGAAAGCAAGACATGAAGCAAGGCTCTTAGAGATACCTTCTCAGGATGTCGTGATGAAGGACCCACCATCTTCTCAACGACTTATTATTTCCCAGCCTAAAGTTTCCACTAATAAAAGATCACCAAAACGCAAACGTGTTGAAGATGTTTCTATCATTGATGAGTCTCCAATCAAGAAGTATTCTCTACCTTCGAATATGAATGTTTCTCAACTTCCAAAGGCAGCAAGTGAGCAGGGTTTTTCGCTCACCCCGCCTAAGACTCAATGAGTATTATGCTGTCAGAGTCTCGGGAACGATCTGACAGTTCGTCAACCAAGGAATTTGTGTCGGGTGCATTTTCCTGATTTGTGTTCCTACAAGAAACGAAAAATTCATTTGAAGTGTTAGAAAATATTCAAAAGGGACTCGGATAGGATAAACTGATAACTGTCGAACCAATAGGGCTGAATGGTGGTTTAGCCTTACTATGGAAAGAAAGTTATCAAGTGGATGTTATCTTGGCAGATAAACGTTATATAGACACTAAGGTTCGGCTTGGTTCATTTGAAATTTTTATAACGTTTGTCTATGGAGAACCGGTGACAAGTCTTCGTCATGCATCTTGGGCTACTCTACGACAGATTGGAGAGAAAGCCAACTGTGGCTGGTCATTGGAGACTTTAACGACTTACTCGACAATACATAGAAGCTTGGTGGACCTACCAGGTCTGATCGGACGTTTTGGAATTTCCGAGAAACTATACATTCATGTCATCTAACTAAAGTTTCAAGCTCCAGAAACAGCTTCTCTGGGGCCGGGTTTAGAAATAATGTGTGGATTCAGTGTCGTTTGGATAAAAGCTTCGGTAATAATGAATGGTACACGCTTTTCCCGCGCTGTCACCTTCAATATTTTGACCGAATAGAATCGGATCATCAACCCATCTTACTCAAGTTCGCTTATGAATCCTTCACGTTCAGAGGTAATTTCAGATTTGATCGGAGATGTTTAGATTCGCCTGAAGCTGTTGACATCATACGTTCTAGCTGGTTAGAGAGAGGAGATAATCGAAGTGTATTTGATCGTGTATCTCAATGTCGTAGAGGTTTATCAGTTTGGAGACAAAAGAACCCTCAAAATGTTGTTTTTTTTTAATTGATAAATTACGACAAGACCTCGAAAAGGAATCTGCCAAAGAATTTCCTAATTATGGAGTGATGCAGAATCTAAGACAATCGCTACAATCAGCCGATTTATCCGAAGAGCAATATTGGAAGCAGAGAAGTAGGGAAAGATGCTTAAAGACGGTGATAGAAACACTAAATTTTTTCACTCTAGTGTTAAAAGCCAACGGTCAAAAAACAGAATTCATATGCTGTATGATGAGAATGGTAATGAAAGGTTTGAAGAGGGATCTAAAGGAGAAATAGCTATAGATTATTTCCGGAAACTATTCTCTTCCACGAACCCTATTCAGAATAGCTCAACCTGGACTTCGTTTAGACCAAGAGTAACAACATCTATGAACTGTAAACTGCTTCCACCGATCTCAGAGGAAGAAGTACGAAGAGCAGTCTTTGATATTGATCCAAACAAATCTCCAGGCGCTGACGGTATGACAAGCCTATTCTACCAGTACTTCTGGAAGGAGATTAAAGGGCAACTATTGACTGAGATAATTTTTTTTTTTTTCATTTCGGGTTCCTTCGAACCGAATGGAATTTCACTCAACTTGTATTGTTGCCCAAAGTTCCCTCTCTGAAAAACATGAGTGACCTTAGACCTATTAGTCTTTGTTCGGTTCCTTATAAGATTTTATCAAAAATCTTATGTAATCGACTCAGATTATTGCTGCCGAATATAGTATCTTATACACAAGGTGCTTTCGTGGCGAAGCGACTAATCTCGGAAAATATCCTAATTGCTCATGAGATGGTCCACGGTCTTAGTATAAATCCATTTTGTCGCGACTCTTTTACGGAAATCAAAACAGACATGTCTAAAGCTTATGATAGAGTCGAGTGGAGTTTCCTAAAGAAAATGCTTGAATGTCTCGGCTTTGAATAGAAGTGGATAGGATGGATCATGACATGTGTTTCAACATTAGCATACTCGGTAATTATTAATGGACGTGAACATAGGTATTTTAAGCCGGAAAGAGGTCTTAGACAAGGAGATCCTCTCTCTCCTCTACTATTTATCCTTTGCACCAAATGTTTAGTACATAGCTTGAACCAAGCGGAATTACAAGGCCGAATTACTGGAATTAGGTTAGTTGAACAAGGACCATCAATACATCATCTATTATTCGCCGATGATAGTCTATTTCTATGTAAAGCAAACTTAGAAGAGAGTAATGAGGTTATCAATTTCTTAAGGGACTACGGTGAAGCTTTTGGTCAACTAATAAATTTCCAAAAGTCTTCTACAAGGTGACAGTTTCAGTAAAGGATCAATTAAAAGAGAGGTTGGGTATTCATAAAGAAGGAGGTATTGGCTCTTATCTTGGTTTACCGGAGTTCTTTAGTGGTTCAAAAAGAGATATATTAGGTTACATCACGGAGAAGTTACGGCACCGGTTGCAAGGTTGGTATTGCTTCAAGCGTGATTAAGGATGGACGAGAGCAGTCTTACATATTCTCGCCTCAGAAGCCCTTGTTTTTTCTTGATGACTCTCTGTCTATGTTGAGAGTTTTGCTTTTTCGATGTTATTTTTCTATGTTGTGTTTATTCTCTGTTTTACTAAACTACCTAGTTTCTATGTCAAAAAAAAAACTACATTAACAAAAAAAATTATGAATATAAATTTTTAATAATTTATTATAATCAAACAACTGAAAATACATAAAACAACAAAAATTAAGAAAATCAAAGAAATTTATTATCTAATAAAATGAAATAATTATAACTTAATAAAGCCATAAAATAAAAAAATAAAAAACTATTTCTTCGCACATGTGTGAGATTAAAACTAATCAGCCAATCTCTTGTAGTCTAGTGGTGGTATTATAGCCCCATTAAGAGTCTTAGACACTAGGTTTAGTTCGCCACAAAAAAAAAGACACTAGGTTTAGTTCTTCTTAAGTAGATTTTAAAGAAGACAAAAAAAACTAGTTTTAATTATATTTATAGTGTGCTTCTAAACCACTACCACCTCCAATCATAGACAATGTGAGATACCGTACATAATCTTTTTAAAAAGTATTAATTTGGATACATTATTTAAAAAATTTTATGAGAGAGAAACCAATTTAGCTAGCATTTTAGACCATAAACATTGCTTAGAGCCTAAAAAAGTTTTTAGGTGAATTTTTATTCAACATTAAAAAAAAAAATATATATATGACCAATAGTGGACCGCCACGTGTCAGTAGGCCCACGATTTAAGCAAAAAACGGATCAGGTTTAAGAGAAGGGAGAAGAAGTTTCTAAACTATTTTGTGGGACCCATCTCTAAAACCTCCTTTAAAGGCAATTAAAATTTTTCCTAAATGCCACAAATAACCTTAAATGAGTAATTGTGTATATTCAAATATGCATTCTTCAAAAATTTGTACATATCGTACTATTTTGTGCTTAAAATTTTAATTACAAAAATTGATCAGTTGTTGTTGATAAGACAAAAACAATCATCAATCAATGAATTGGTAACGTTTAATGCTATATCATATTTCCACGTTACATTTGTTTTGGGTAAAATTCAATCACAAAGCAATACATGAACTGATTTCAGCTAGAGATTTTCTGGATTAATAAAAGAGAAAATTTGCTAAATAGGTAGTTTATGAAATATAATTGGGTTTTAGGTAGTTTGTTAGAGTTAATTTGTAAATAATGTATCTTTGTGTTTCATTAATGCTTTTGTTCCGAAAATGCCCTTTGTAATTATATTTTATTTTTATTAAATATGTATTTAAAAATTAATTTAACCATTATATCAAATTTAAAATATTACCTAAAGTGAATAATAACAAAATATTCTCTACATTATGGCTAACGTATAAATATTTGGAAAGTTATTATAACACATGATTTAGAGACTTAAAATACCTAATTCACATTGCTCTGCAAAGAAAATTTACAAATAGTGTGTAAAATACTTAAAATCGCCTGTGATGAATGCACATGAAGCTACTTTTGGTTCTCGTCTTGGAATGTTGCAAGGTAATGGTGTGTCTGCACAAGTTGTTGTGAATATAATTGTTTCTGTGAATGAAACAGTTGTGATGAATGAAGACGCTAACGTGAATGAAACCGTTCCAGTGAACAAAACAGTTGTTCATGTGACTGAAGATCAAACACATGAACGTAATTTGTGCATGGACAAAGTATCTGTGAACGGAAAACATGTTGTATGTGGTCANTGTGAACGGAAAACATGTTGTATGTTGTCACTCATCTGAACTTAAGATTTACAAATGGTGTGTAAAATTCTTAAAATTTACAAAGAGACTTAAAATACTTAAAATCGTCTGTGATGGATACACATG
>OVBE01001026.1:0-40832 GCA_900406425.1 Iberis pinnata
GAGTATTTATAGTGAAAATACATGCTTAAAACTCTAATTACATAACTTTAACCTAATAGGTCGTGAGCTGGACAGCCCAGCTCGTCAGGTCGGCCCATTTAGCTTCTGTCTTCCTGGGTCCATCTTCTTCTCCACGTCGGCGCCTAGCTGGGCCTTGTGTCGAAATGGGCTTTCAGAGCAGGTGCCAAACCTGGTATCAACAATAGTGAATAANATGCTTAGTATTCTCAAGTCCTAATATGTCCACCATATACTTTCTAGCCATATAAGTAGAAGAACCACCATCTATGATTAGATTACATACCTTGCTTTTAATGGTGCATCTAGTGTGGAAGATGTTCTCTCTTTGCATTTTATCTTCAGGTTGCACAAAAACACTCAGCATTCTTCTGGTCACAAGTAAATCTCCAACATCAGGATACTCAACTTCATTCTCTTGCTCATTAGGATCATTATCTTTCTCATCTTGAGACTCATAAACTCCATTGTTTGCCAAAATCATTACCCTTTGATTTGGGAATTCCCTAGAGATGTGTTGATAGGTTCAGGTTTTAATCCTAAATCTACCTTTTGATCCTCGTAGTATAGTAAATGGTCAAATCCCACAGAGACCGGAAAGTACGACTCTCAGTTAAAAATTGATTCTAGTTAGATTAAATAAAAGAGAAAATGTTTTCGAAACGATTGAAAAGTAAAGCGAATGTAAACCAATAAAATAAAACGCTAGGCGATAGGGAAGTTGCACAAGTATTCAGGTTTGAGGTTCAATTTGACAATCAAGATTAACAATGAAAATAGTTCTCAACTCAAAAGACAATAATAGACTAATCTCTTCCCGGAGTATTAGATCCCTATGATAGAATTTCTAGAAATAAAGACTAACCTTCTCCCGAAATCTTAGATCTCTAAATCAGAAAATTAAATCATGTAGTGATTACAAATTTGATATGTTCATAAGCATTCAAAGACAATACTCTCGTAAGGAAAGATACTTATTCATCTAGACTAGGTCAGATTAAATAAACCAAATCCCTTTGTATTTATTAACCTAAAATCATGAACTAGGTGATCAGGCTAATTCAAGCAATGATAACAAATCTAGACTAAGATCCTAACAAATTAATCCATTAAAGTCAAACCCTAACCATCAAAACATGTTTTTCCTGGGAAATCCCTAAAACCTAACAAAGAGACGACTCAGACATAGCCAAGCAATCAACAATCATCAATAGAGAAAGCATATTCAAAAACCATATTTAAAAGCGTAATAAGAGAGTTCATAATTCTTCTCCAACTACAGGTGAAAGGATTCGTCTCTCTCAGAAAAGCTCTGAAAATAATGAATTGTGTTGTGAATTGTATTATATGTGTTCTAAAAATAAACCTAAGCTTCTATCTTATATAGAGTTCAAAAAAGAATAAAACCTAATAAGGAAAACCAATGATATGTCTTGAGGACGGAAACGTCTTTTTGGCAATCTTCAACAAATCTAGAGCATGCGGGTCGATCGATCTAAGTGTGGATCGATCGGTCCAAACTTACGTAAGTTTGGTAGTCTTCAAGATCGATCGATCCAATCCTGGATCGATCGATCTACTCTATCATGTGCTGTACATGCTTCTTCTGCGAGACAGCTTGGCCAGTCTTCAGTAAAATCGTCATACCTTTTGATTGCCTCAATGGATTGATCTAAAATCACTTTCATATGAAAGATAACTCACGTGGCCAGTTTGAGTTAAAATCTCAGCTCATTTCATTCATATAACATCTCAAAATGTCGATCAACTTTTGGCTCTTCTGTTGAACTCTACTTATGCATTCGTCAAATTGCATCAATTTTGTACACAAAACCACCTTTTTGCTCCAGAACGTCTAAAACACCTAGAATCATGAAAATATGTAAAAAAAACATAGAAAATACTTGCATGATGACAAATAGCAAGTATAAATACCCACTAAAAGACATCAAGATCGAGTGATATCAATTCCCCCAGACTTAGATCTTTGCTTGTCCTCGAGTGAAGTAAGACCCAATCTAGAGAAAAGGTTTTGAAACCACACAGGAACTCTTAGAATCTCAGCAACCTTAAGCATAAATATCAAAACTTAAAAGACACTGGTCCTAAACAACCACTATGAAAGAATTGTTTACCACCACATAACTAAAAATTTGTTTCCTACTCTAAATCCAACATCAATCAAACTATCAAGTCATCTCAACCAGCTCATTAAGTTTAATTTAATTAAAATAGATGAATTCTTACCTATGGGGTTTTGATTCAATGCGCACAAGCACCTCTTCTTTCAAAATGCCCATACCAAACAGAGCATCAATCGACTTCTGATCCTGATCTTTTTCCCCCTTTCTCACTTCTTTTTTTTCTTTTTCTTTGTTACTTATTTTCTTTTTCTTTTCTTTTTCTTATTTATGCGCTTTTCTTTTCTTTTTACTTTTTTAAGCAGACGACAATTCGCTGGGGTTGACTACGGACTTCTAGGTCACGCTTTAAAGCCTTTTTCTGAACCGTTTTTTTATTTTCTGAAGGGAGAGAGAGAAAGGATCCAGATCATACTGAAAGAACTTTTCGGTTTTACAGAACACTGAAGAGTAAGGCACTTAGCTTTCAAAGTATCTTACCACCACAAGCAAGAGAAGTTAAGTTCAATATTAAGTCCTATCATGGCAAAGCTAGTATCAAATCATTAACAATAAAAAAGATCCAAACTTTCAGAAACAAAACAATCAGCAATGAGGTTCCAATCCTAAACATATCAGTTAAATCTAAGCCAGTAATCTAAGAAGATCAATACTATACTCACACTAGGTTGGTTATCATCACAGATTATGGTCATTGTTCCTTCGACTCGACTAGACACGACTAATTAAAAAGCGAATTTTTTTGAAAATTTCACCAAACTGATGAAACATAAAAAAGACATAAAATATGGTTAGTAACTATACTCCCTCCCCCAGACTTAAATCACACTGTCCTGATGTGAAATAAACCCAAGAGAAGGAATAATGACCATAAAATAAATAGGTAAGATGAATAGTTCAAAAGAATTTCAGTACTTACCTGGAACAAAGATCGGCTGAATTTTATTATGATGGATCGATCGATCCCTAGACGGATCGTCGATCTCTGACAACGTATTAAAAGCTCCATGGGCATGGATCGATCGATCGGTATGTCTGACTTAAATTTTTGAATTTTTCTGAAACATCTCTTAAACTCAAAACTAAAAATTAATAGATTAGTTAACTAATTAGGACTGACTCTAATCAAAAAACAAAGAAGAAAAATCAAATTAGTGGGTTACCTCCCACTCATCACTTTATTTAACGTCTATAGCTAGACTCACTTACCTTCTATGATGAATCTAATTAAGCTCCAATAGAGGCAATAGTTTTACCATCCGTCTCTGAGATCTGCAGCTTCAGCATCTTATTCATTGCTGCCTTCTTGAAATCCTTTTTTTTTAAGACCTTGAACAAAAGGAATCCTAACCTTAGAGAAAAGTTTTGGAAAACCTTTACTCTTCACCCTATACTCAACCCATTCTCTACTCAATGACTTGGGAATCAAAGTCATATGAGTTTTCTTCCTGTCTTCTTTCAAACTTCCTTCACCTTTACCCTTGTCTTTTGAAGCTGGTTTTGGTGCACCCTTTTCTTTTCCTTGATCAGTCAGATCCAACTCAACATTATCCGATCTTCTGCAAGTTTATCTTCCCCCTCTTCTTTATTCTTGGAGTAGAACCCTTGAGTGGAACTTGAGATTCATTTCTCATGAATTTAACATCAGAGTCTTCAGATTCGGTCTGAAAGGCCTGCTCCGCTTTTACCTCTTTGATCATGATTATCCTTGATGTAGATATGTAAGGTAGTAAGGGATAGTAGTATGTTTTCTGGATGTTGGTGAGATAAGTTCGCTTCTTAGGAACATGCATCACAACTCCTACTGATGCTAAGAACGGTCTCCCCAGAACTAGCGATCCTTCAGAATTTCCATTTGTGTCAAAGACATGGAAATCAACAGGAACTATGCAATCTCCTACTTGCACCATCACATCAGCTACGAAACCACTAGAAAACACGACGGAATTATTAGCCAATGCAAATGACATTCCCGAAGGTCTGATATCCTTAATTTCCAGCTTTTTAGCGACCATCTTTGACATGACGCTAACATCAGCACCAGTGTCACACAGCGATTCTTTGAACATGTCTCCTTTAACCTTTACTGGAATCACAAATTCACCTGGTTCCTCTAACTTATGAAGTCTTCTTAATGGAAGAAATGGCTGAGAAACAACATCATAGTACATGTGTTCTTCAGTAGCAATCAAGACAATACTCTCGCAAGCAAAATCACTTATTCATCTAGACTAGATCCAACTTTTAAACCACATATTTTTGTGCTTATCAATTTAATATCAATGAACTAGTTAGCTACTCTAATTCATGCATTAATAACAAGTCTAGACTAAGAACTTAACAGTTATTATCCCTTTATGACAAATCTAACAATCAAACCCTGAATTCCCTAGGAATCCTAAAACCTAACTAGTGAACTACTCAGACATTATAAAAAAATGAACAACACAATATGAAAGAAGAACACATGATTAAAATAGATATAGATATATAAAAGGGTTCAGAAATCTTCTCCAATATAGGTTGAATCTCCGTTCTCTCAGTAATTCTCTCAAAATCTAAAATAAAATTTGGTTCTAAAAACCTAAAACACAATGTATTTATAGGCTAAAAAGTAAAATAATTAAAAATAGGAAATTTTGGATAGGCTTGAGGACTTGATTGCAAATTTGGAAAACTTTAATTTCTTCTCGGGATATGTGCTCGATCGGGCACATGGTTGCCCGATCGAGCATCTTAATAAACGGCCCGATCCTTTCTTCTTTGCCCGATCAATCTTCATCTTCGGATTTTTCCAGGTGCTTTTTCCCGATCATGCATCTCGTAATACATGTGCTCGATCGATCCAATACTTGCCCGATCGTGCATGTTCTTCTGCAATTTCTGAAAACTTCTGAAATCTCCTGAAATGCATTGTTTTGCTCCAACACGACCCGAACACCTAGAATCTTGAAATTCTACCAAATATGCAAGGAAAGCACTCGGAAAAATGCAGAATAGCAAACATAAATGCCCACTATTATGAATTAAAACCAAGTAATATCAGTCATCTAGTATGCAACGAGGATGTTGCGTTCTAAAGTGGAGGTGATTGTGAGACCTATGGTCGATAGAAAAAATCTCACATCGGATATTAGCCAAAGAGTTTACTAATACATAAGGAGATCCAATTCCTAATTAGTATGACGCATTTTGGGTTGAAGCACAATAAGAAAATCATGCAGACCTTTGTATCCCAACGCGGACATTATCATATTAATGGGACGTTGAGCTCCAGAGTAGCATCCTAGGGAGGGGATCGATACACTAAGCCTGAGACTATTACAAGAGAAAAAGTCGGTAGGAACAAACCTCCTCCGGAACCAAAAGCCCAATAAAAGGAAGCAAAGTGCAAACTAGTTACAACTGAAAAAACTAGGCAAAACAACACCATGTGAAAGAAAACACAGGGAAAAGTCAAAGACTTATGCTCAAACGAAAAACAAACAGGAAGAAAGACAACCCTTAAATACGATGACCGCAAATAACTTTGATGGTCCCTTCTAGCGGGAAATTATACCTTCTTATGGTGAATCGGACTACCTCACAAAGCAAGCACCGCATGCTAACAACTGAGAGGACTTCATGGATATATCATACCATTAACCTTTGGAAATGGCTAGTTGAGCGAAACCACAACTAGTTGGAACGCCAAGAAAGACAACCTAAAGAACGATCCTCGAACTGGACTTAAGAGTAGAGACAATGATCGATTGGGACCTTACTGGTTAAAGTGATTCATCAACTAAGAACCACCAAGATCGAAACCGGAATAGAACAAGGGAAAAACAAACAACCAATGACACAACCGTAGAGTCAAAAGAAACGATAACAGATGTTGAAGTAAAAAAACAACCAACAAGATCTACCTAGCGAAAAAAGACCTAGGCAGAAACTAAACTGTCGCACCAAGCCAAATCTACACCACCAACCACCAAAACAAGCAACATAACCGGAACCGAGGTAAAAACCACATCCACCTAACAATGACATGCCTATAAACCGACCACTAGAGACCAAAGAGCAGAGTTTGTACCTCAACCAACAAAGGCAGGAGAGGAAAGATCGAGGTAGGCGGCAAACCGACAGAAACTGGTCGGCTGAGCTGCCAAAGGGCTTCTGGAGGAACACAAATGCTAAGAGAAAAACAAAACGCCGCCAGACAAAGAGAGTTTTATCGGATCTGAAGAAGGGGGCATGTGCCAAACTCCTCCTAAGGTGAGCCAACTCACCGGCCAACAACAACCAGCGAAACTATCATGAAACGGTCACTAGAAGAGCGAGTCGTACAACTGGCCACCGTGAAAATACATGGAATCTTGAGTGGAGAAGCATAAGTCAAGGACGTTGGAAAATGAAAGAAAAATGATGGAGAGACAACACCTTCGGAGTCAACGCCGCCTCAGACAACGGATGTGAGACAAATGAACCTCGAAAAAAGTGCCTGGAAGAAAAGGCTAACTACGGCGAACTTCTTTTTTCTGCTAACATATCATTTTAAACATATATCATTGACCCAAAAAAACATATATGATAAAACAAATAATATTTGATAAGAAATCCAAGAGTATGCATAACAAATTTTCATTCCTTTCAAAAATTTCAACACCTCAATAGGTTTCTTGCATTCTTTTGGCAAAACTTCTCTCATAATTGTTAGTTCGAAAAAAAATATTTTCCAATGATATTTGAATGGTCTCCATGCTTCAAAGATGTTTCAAGAATAGTATAATATGCCATCAAATTATCATCATTTGCATATTTCACTCTCTCCATATCAAAGATAAAACCAAATGTTTGATCGTACTTTTGAAACTGTTCAAATCTTGTCTCTTGTATAGTAGGAATGAGAAAAATGTCGACCACTAGTCTTTTGAAAAAATATAGTCAACTGGTTGTCTTGCAGCGAGACCCTTTTCAACCATGATAATTCTTAGTCCAGACTCAACTTTTCCCCAATTTCGAGGATCATAGATATCTAAAAGTCTATGGTACTCTTTGAAGTGAGCACTCTCATCATCTATGTTCATAGAATCCTGCTCTTTCATGTTCTCATCATCTCCTTCATTGATATTCTTATTTTCCTCTCTAGTATTATTTTCATCTTCTTTTTTGTTAATATTCTTGTCACCTTGCTTATTCTCATTCTCTTGTCCATCACTAGGTTCGTCATTAACATTCACAAATTCATTAGAAACTGCACGTTTTTAAAGAAATTTATTCATAGAACCAGCTTGTGGACGCACAAATGCCGCATTTTTTTGTTTTCTTTTTCTTTTTTCTTTTCCAGATGGGTATGACCTTGGAGGCATGTTTCTAATAACATGATTAAAAAAGATATATCAAATTAGCAAAAAGACCTAAGCCACTAAAAAATAGCCACCAAACAAAAATAAAACTAACAACCTAAAAAAGAAAATAACGAACATAAAACTCATATTAATAAATTTGTGATGTTAACTACAGAACACATTAAGTTGTCAACACATACTAATGATAATAGTTTAATCTAACTAATATTAGATTCATCAAAGAAATAAATTAAAAAAGGTGAAAAAGGAGCAAACCTAAAGAAAGGAAGAAGTTAATCGATATGATGTTTTTTGTAAGATTTAGATCTAAATTATGTTTATTTATAAGCTTTAGATTTTAT
Source organism: Iberis pinnata (assembly GCA_900406425.1). Lineage (NCBI taxonomy): Eukaryota > Viridiplantae > Streptophyta > Magnoliopsida > Brassicales > Brassicaceae > Iberis > Iberis pinnata. The sequence goes on from OVBE01001026.1 coordinate 7,852, forward strand.
ATATTCATTTTTTGTTTTGTAAATTTGAGTTTTCCTTATTCTGTTTGGTTTAGATTTTCTTTTCTTTTGTAAAATTGACTTTTTTCTTTTTTCTACTTTTGTAGATTTTCTATTTTGTTATATATTTATGTTTTTTCTTAAATACATTTAGGTTTTAGGGGCATAAAATCTAAATCAATTTAAATTTTGGGGGTTTAATATTAAAATTTTAAAATACTGTAATAGTAAATTTACCATTATACTATAAAAGAATTTTAGTATTGAGGGTCCGGAAAAATTGTATATTTTGGGAGCATGAAGCGAATGTCTTTTGTTAGGCACGCCTCTTATATGAATACAGGTTTGCGAAAAACAGAAGACAAATCCTTGCATAGCCCAGAAACTTCCCTGGTATTTTTATAATATATAAACATGATGCAAGATTATTGACTCGTTTGCATGCAAAATGAGAGAGAGACGTTACAAACTAAAACAGAAAATTCGCAAGATAACTTCTTTGTGTCACATGCAGCATGCTATCCTTAGAGTCTTTATATAATAAGTCTTCGTTATTCACAATCTCAGACTAAAGGAAGAGAACGAAGATGAGAATCTGTGTTGAAGGATGGATGTTGATACTGGCATTTACGACGTCTGTTATATTAAAGCAGCCTAAGTTAGTGACTGGACAAGCTCAAGTTCCGGCTATGTTTGTGCTCGGAGACTCGTTGGTCGATGTTGGTAACAATAACTTTCTAGCATCCATAGCCAGAGCCAATTACTTACCATATGGCATCGACTTAAACTACAGTCCTACTGGCAGATTTAGCAACGGCATGAACGTCATTGATATGCTCGGTAAAGATTTCAGACAGCTAACAACAACAGTCTTTTCTTTTATTTTGTCACCATTCACATGTTTTTTTTATCGTAATTTTACATATTTAATTAATATAAAAAAATAGACAAACTCATATTTTTAAGGGACATTTTCAAAAATACCACCCATTCTTAAAAGTTCCAAAAATACCACAAAAATGTTTATGTTCCAAAAATACCATAAAATTTGAAATAACTTTAAAACTTCAAAATTTAAACCATAAAACCTCAAAACCATATCCTACCCCTTCAAAATTAAACCATAAAATGTATTTAGTGAATCAAAAAACATATTTTTCTATTTTTAATTATAAAGTAAAACAAATAATAATTTATAGCCAAAAGGTAGTTTTGTTTTTTAATTTGTAAAATAGGTATCATTGTTTTTTTTATTTGAAAAATAAGTATTTTTGTTCATTCACATGAATCATTCGTCATTCACAAAGACAATTCACCGTTCACATAAATCATTCATCGTTTACACAGACGATTTATCATTCACAAGAACAATTTACATTCATCATTCACAAGAACAATTCACATTCATTATTCACAAAACAAAAAAATACCTAAATACACATACTTTTATAAAGTATCCTTTTACCAAATTATAAAACTTTTAAGTACCCTACTACTTATAAAATATTTCAACTACCATTTTTAGTTCTTATTTAACATTTTTTAATATATTCACATATATCATTAAAATTTCGTTGTTGAAATTTCATACTATAACTTTGGGGGAACACTGAAATGTTTTGTAACAATGTGGTTAAATCCAACTTTGTTTTTGTGCAACTTATTAAGAAAACTCAAATGATTGTGTAAACCAGCTGAATTGTTAGGAATCTCGTCACCTCCTCCATTTGCGGATCCAACTACATCAGGCGATAGAATCCTCGGAGGAGTTAACTATGCGTCTGCAGCTGCCGGCATCCTCGATGAATCAGGCCAACACTATGTATATGACTTTGTGTCATCAGTTTTAGTTAAAAGATACGATACAATACGATTGTAATAATAGATAAGAGAGTGATGGCTTTGATTGTGCAGGGGGAGAGATTCAGTCTGAGCCAGCAAGTGGTGAATCTAGAGACTACTCTAAGCCAGTTGAGAACAATGATGAGTTTCCAAAACTTTACGGATTACTTGGCCAAATCGATTGTGATTCTTGTTTTCGGAAGCAATGACTATATCAACAACTACCTTATGCCTAATTTCTACTCCTCCAGCTCCACATACACACCGCCTGAGTTTGCTAACATTCTTCTCAATCAATACGCTCGACAACTTCTTGTATGTACATCAAATCTTTCATATAGTATTTATCTTTGATAAGTATTTTGAATCTCTCTGTAGACTCTGTACAGCTTAGGCCTAAGGAAAGTATTTATACCTGGAGTAGCACCACTAGGCTGCATACCAAACCAAAGAGCCACCGGCAGTGCACCGCCTGGGAGATGTGTTGACAGTGTTAACCAAATTCTAGGCACATTTAACCAAGGGTTAAGATCACTAGTTGACGAGCTGAATCAGCGATCACCTGGAGCCATCTTTGCATACGGAAACACATATGGGGGAGTTGCAGACATCTTAAACAACCCAGCTTCTTACGGTATACCACCTCCTAGATTATATGGCTGCTAAAGGAGTTTCTTCTATGCTTTCGACTCTGATTAAAATGAGGTTTATATGGTACAGGATTCAGCGTATTGGACACGGCTTGCTGCGGGATTGGGAGGAACCAAGGTCAAATTACATGTATGCCTTTGCAGAATCCATGTCTTAATAGGTCTCAATATGTCTTTTGGGATGCATACCACCCTACTCAGTCTGTGAACTCCATTCTAAGTAGACGGGCTTTCTACGGTCCACCTTCTGATGCATATCCTGTCAATGTCCAACAGATGGCTCTCCTTCACTAGATTTTTTATATGTATGTTTATCAGTCATGAAGTTGTATGTTATGAATCTCTGTCTATCAAGCTGAAACCAAAATGCCTTTACTGAAAAATTAACATGTGCTAATGACAACAAACAGAACAGAAGCCCCATGATTACAAGTTTTAATAGGATATGTTAGTTTCAAAAACAGAGCATGCCAACTTTTGAATGTACCAAAGATTCCAGAAACAGGAACACATACATTGTCAATTTACTCCATTCCTACTCCCATCACTTCATTAAACCCACTCCAGCCCTAACTGCAGAGGATCAGTCTTTGGATGTGGAGTTGGAGTAATCACCTGTGCTCCAGAACCACCTTGGCTCGTTATCCTATCCCAGCCCATGATGTGTGGAAGGGAAAACTGCACACAATTCAAAATCTATTCAAGCAAAAATCACAAATACCTCTTCCTTAGACCATATATATTGCATCCATGTGTCACTAAAATCAACATGATTGCAAAGATCTTTGGTTATCCGCTCAATGTTTTTGGTTCTCAAATTGATATAATACCAATAGAACAAACAGAAGACATAGTTAAAACTTAAAAGCATATCTTACACTAAAAGCTGTCTTGATTACTGAGAATTCAGCTGTCGTGACAGGAACTACAATACGATCATTGGTTTTGAGGATGCTATTGTTAACAGCTGCAATGAAACCACAGAAGGTAAGTGTCTATACAACATTCCTATTTACTAGAAAGAAAGCTATTCCATGCGAACTCTGTTATCGCCATAACACTATAACAAAACCAACACAAAGCTTCGAAATTTACTTAACAGAAGAACTCTCCCGAAGCGCACAATTTCAGTAGTATTCGTAATGATCAACCACTAGTTATATAAATATAGAAGCCTTACTCAATGAGAAGAAGTAGCCGCTACCATCTGGATATGGCTTAATTGACAATGACTTCCTGACTTGTCCAGCATTACTAAGGAATCAACAACACATGAATTAAGCACATATCTGCGAAAACTTCAGAAAATAAAGTCATGTAATGAAGCAAACAAACCTTGATTTCATGGAAGGATCATGGAAAAACTCAGAGGTGTCACTTGAACCCATGCTGATCAAGGATCCAACTTCAGTAGGTGACAAAGCAAACATCTGCAACAATGTAGTAAATATAATCATTTTTTCAGAAGAGATAGATATGAATGAAGGTGTAAAAGGGAATGATACAAACCTGTTTCTTTTGCCAATCGTATTTGCGTTCACCAATAGCAGGCATAAAAGTCATCATAATGGATCCACGACGATCTATCCGGAGATTACCAGGCTACAAGATTGTACACAAAAGGTGATGATAATTCTTCAAAGTCTCAAGAAATCATCACACGAAATTAAACGAAATGGCATACCTCAACTTTGGTGAAAGTTGGAAGAACAGGTTGAACAGAGAGTGCAGCTTTTCCTTTGAAAATAGCATAAGGTGCGAACACTCGACCACTAGGCTTTGCAGCATCTTTGTATTAAGGGAACAAATTAGGGCAAAACTTAAAGAGACAAAAGAACAAACAAAGTAGTTACCTTTGCTAGAGAAACTGCGTCCAGTGATGGTAGAATCTGCTACTGTTGCGAAACCACGCAACGTCGAAGCTTTGAAATTCTCTTCGAAGAGTGATTGACATTGACGTTGGTCACAAAGGCTCCTGCTTGAACAAACAAAGAAAACCAGACAAAACTCAGAAACGCCATTAGAGCGAAAATGGGTTCGAAAATCTGAATTTATCGAAAGAAACAAGGAATTAAGGTAACCTAGAGAGCAAAGTGCGAGCTTGCGTCATCATCTTCTCTACGATGCCGAGAGAAACCAGTACAGTATCTGCATCACTTCACTTCACCTGGGGTTTTTCTTCAGGTTTATCAAAACGGGTTTTATCCATACCCGACCCGTATAATACAACCCGTTTCCCATTTACTTATTCTTTTATCGGCCCAATGGACTTTTATCGTTGGGTTGAAATCCATATCAGATTTAGAGAAGACGAATCTGAAAAGATGAAGCTGAAGCTGAAGACTGCAATGTATGGCGAATGACTCAACATGTTGATCTGTCGGGCATTCTGGTTTCGTTGTCCTCTTTGGAGTAAAAGATTGTTTGGTTAAGTTCAGGGATCTAATTTCATCAGAAAGATGTCCGACATTTCCATTGACGCATTGGTAGGCTTTTGATTTTGTAGGTTCTAAGTCTGTGGGATCTTTTAGACTTATGAAATCGTGGATCTTGTATCCTGCGTGATTGTTCCACTGATTTTGGTGGGTTCGGTCTCTTATCGAAGTTTGTGTCTCTTCTCTTTGGTCTTCTATCTAAACATCATAGGGTCAAGCCATGGGCGACTTCAGTAATCATGAGAAACTTGGATTTGATTTAGGAGCATATGTTGGTGACTTAGCTTTTGAAGAAGATTCAGGCAGGTAATATTCTCATGTTTTTTTCTTCTGTTTACCTTAATTTGAGTACGAATTATGCTTCTTGTTCTCTGTATTGTTTTCAATAGAATGCTCTTCTTTCATTCTGTCGAACTTGATAATATTGACATTCATCGTCTCATATTTTTTGATGGACAGTGAGGATATATCATTGGAAGGGCTTCAGCAAGAACTTGACGAATGTGAAAGTGATGAGGTAAGCTATTATATATAAAACTAAGATCAAAGTTTTAGAAGAGTCTTTCCGCTCCATTAGCCTATTCCAGCAGGAAATGATGCACTTTGGTTGTTCAATATTTCCAGTATCATCTGCTCTCCTTTGAGCTACTCTGTACATCGATTAATCAGATACTTATACATCTATGTATATGATAGCCTCTCAATCTTTTCTATGTGTCAGCTCAGGTTGTTGCCAATATACTGTCCAGTGGTGACAAACTTAGAGAATATGCAAAAGGGGTAGAAAACAATCTACGGAAGGTCGAATTGGATTCAATTCAGGTTGCATTTCTTGCCTATCATACATCTGGGCAATAATTATTTCAACAAGTTTAGGAATTTCTTCAGTCTTACTAGTAGCTTATTTTGATGTGCTATACTCCATGAATACCCAGGATTACATAAAAGAAAGTGATAACTTAGTCTCACTTCACGATCAGATTCGTGATTGTGACAGCATCTTGTCACAAATGGAAACTCTCCTCACCGGATTTCAGGTACATGTTATTTAGGCATTTACACATAATGTATGTATGTTTCTTTCTCCTTATTCTGACTTTTGCATATATAATGGGTGAAATTTTTTTCATTTTGAAACACCTATCTATATTCTCGTTATAGTTTAATTGCGCTCATTGTTTCTTCTTTTCTTTCAGGAAGAGATTGGTTCTATAAGTTCCGACATAAAGATTCTTCAAGAAAAATCAATGGACATGGGTTTGAGATTAAAAAATCGCAGGGTATAGCCAATGAGAACCACCATTAGTATTATCTCTTTCTTTCACCCTTTTCGTATTGTTTATGTGTGCTACTCATCAAATGAGCAATTCCATTTGAACAGGTGGCTGAATCAAAGCTAGCTAAATTTGTCGAAGACATCATAGTACCACCGAAGATGATAGATGTAATTGTTGATGGAGAGGTATTTTACAAATACCGCTTTTTATTTAGCTTCGACAGTGTGCAGAATTGTAGGATCTTTTCATGTAGTGTACATGTATTTTTTTTTTCTTTTTCTTTTTTTTTCTCATGCTGTAAGAATTACTATTTTGTGCATTTTCTGTATTCTGACTAACATGGGAAACTAAACAAAAGTTCCTGGTTAAGCTCGATATATGCTGCTACTATGTGCAATAATAGAACTAGAATTTGGTCATTTAACTTCATTTGGTTTCTTACACCATGTATTCCTTGTTTTGGTGTCTCCCCTGAGTACATGTTATTGTAAAGCTACAGGGAGAATTTAGGCCTAGGATGGGTTGCTGAGGAACATTTTTATTTCTATTCTAATATTTGTGCTATTTTCTGTTTCAGGTGAATGAAGAGTATATGAGAACACTTGAAATTCTGAGTAAGAAATTGAAATTTGTAGAAGCAGATCCTGCTGTTAAAAGTTCCAAAGCATTAAAAGATGTAGAGCCTGAGCTCGAAAAGCTCCGACAGAAAGCTATTTCCAAGGTTATTGTTCTACTTCCTATATGGCCTGATACCAGAAGTTATATCTATTTCTATGTTTTACTTTTTACTTCTTCTATGATGTTGCTGAAGGGAGTGTGATTCCATTCAGTAATATATTTTTAGGCTCAAAACAGACTTCATGCACGTTTCTTAAAGTTTTTAATTGTTGGATAAACAAGTATAGGAAATCTTATGTACCACCTAACATAACCTATTATATTTCATTTCATTAAGATGAGATTAGTTATCTAAATCATTGTTCCTTGTAAAAGACTGTATGGCCAGGACAAAGCTGCCATCTAGCAGTAGTTGAATGACCTGAGCATTCTTAATGTGTTCTTATGCAATAGTTTTATTCCATTCTGCAGGTGTATGATTTTATTGTCCAGAAGCTTATAGCCCTGAGGAAACCCAAAACAAACATCCAGATTCTTCAACAGAGTGTGTTATTAAAGTACAAGTGAGTAATGTTTTCCAATCCCCATTTCCTGTTCAATGCTTTTTTTCTGCATTGTGTATGCGGTCTTCACCCAATCAAGTTTTTATTATGCCTGTGTGATGGTGACGGAGTTGTTATATTTACAAGTTATTGATATGCAACTTGATATTATTTTGCCTTTGCACTTAATTTATGTGAATCCATACTTCATTCACCAATTACAATATAATGATAGGTATATTATCTCTTTCCTCAAAGAACATGGAAAAGAAGTGTTTATGGATGTTCGTGCTGCATACGTTGATACCATGAACAAGGTAATTCTTAATTAGTTGCACCACGCTGCAACTCCTTAGGTCAATACTAGTGAGTACAACGTCCAATTGCATGTTACATGCAAGTGGCTCTTCCATTCTTATATTTGTCTTTATTCAAGTCTTTATCTCGCTAGAGTTGGATAAAGTTAGTATTTTCTTTGTTGATTGAGCGATGATGTTTAAAGTATAGATAAAAAAAGGCTGTCTATTAGATAAGGCTATCAATTCTTATTATACCTTATCAATTGTGGGATTTGGTTTCAGGTATTAAGTGCACATTTTCGTGCTTATATTCAAGCACTTGAGAAACTTCAGTTAGATATAGCCACTGCATATGACTTGATTGGGGTGGAGACTAGAAGCACTGGCCTCTTCTCAAGAGCTAGGGAGCCACTGAAAAACCGTTCTGCCGTGTTTGCTTTGGGTGAGAGGATAAAAATTATAAAGGTATTCATCATTCGGTGATAAGAATAAAAAGCATACCTGATTGACTTTTTTCTCAATCTTTGTACCTGGGAAATTCGTTTCAGACAACTGAGTTACCTCTATGATTCTTCATTCAAAAGTTGGTGCCAGGTGTGGGTCTTTAAGAACAATTAGATATCGTAATGTATTAACTTGTTTACACCAGTGATTTTATTTAGGAATGCTCACTATAGTAACTAGTGCAGATATGTTGTTATTTCAGGTTCTTATCTAGAAAGTAGAAATTATAAGAATCTAACCACTTTGGTTTAGTTCGGTACATTCTAATTTTGTGTTTTAACTTTATGTATCCTTAACCTGAAGGCTCTTCAAGTAAACATAAGTTTTTATTTGGTTTTTCTCGTTTTCAGTTTAAATTAAATTGGTTCAGTGTTGATTTGGTTTTTCTGGTATAAAAATTAAATCCAACTAAAGTTTTTTAAAAGACTGAAGTTTTATTATGTCCGCTGTAGGACATTGATCAACCTGCTTTGATCCCGCACATAGCAGAAGCAAGTTCTCTCAAATATCCTTATGAAGTGCTCTTCAGGAGCTTGCACAAGCTACTTATGGATACAGCTACTTCTGAGTTCTGTTGATTTTGCCCTTTTTATTTTGTCTTCTTGTTGCTCATCATGCAACCCCTGATTAACGACATGTATGTTTTGTTAACAGGTATATATTTTGTGATGACTTCTTTGGCGAAGAGTCCATATTTTATGAAATATTTTCGGGTAATTACCTATCTCTCTCCCTTTCTTTCCTGGAAATGCTATACTAAACTTTTTGGATTTTTTAGCTGGTTTTACATCAGTGTATTTCGCAGAACTCCTTCCAACATAGTTAGAATAGTGGTTAAAATTTTGATATGTTGTTGAGCAGCATATAGGAAGTTTCTTGCCTCCTTCCATGCAAAAAGTTTAACCTTTTCTACTGAACAGATGATTTTTTTTATTTCGACCTACTTTACATATGATATGATGATATCACTGAACTCTCCATGATACAGGCCCATTTTCTGTCATTGATGAGCACTTCAATCCTGTTCTTTCGAACTGTTTCGATGCTATTGGCCTGATGCTTATGATACGCATTATACACCACCACCAGGTACTAACTGTGAAATTACTAGTTTATATGTGATATAATGAATCCATATGAAATCAGATAATTTAGTTAGCTTCCCTTATTGCATCTTTTTGGTTGCATTTGTATGTGAGAATGAATCAGAAGTCAGTAGTCCAGTGAAGTATGGTTAGATATTTATCACTGAGCATTGGAAGGAGGAGCCTGATTGTCTTGCAAAATTAAGATTCGGATACCCTAGTCTTTAAGAATAGTATGTTTCTGAATTTCATACCTTCAACTGATTCACATAGGCACTCCAGTGATTTCACAACCAGTTTATATTTTGCCTCAACTGTATATATGATATAGTAGAACTTATATTTACTTAGTGTCATCATTTCGTCCTTTTGCAAGCGTCATGATTGCCTTGAGTGCTCACGAAATGTTATAAATAATTCTCAGTTTCCTACTTTTTTCACAGCTTATCATGTCTCGCCGGAGGATTCCATGCCTGGATTCATATTTGGACAAGGTTTATAACTCCTGATCTCTTTAATTTGTTTGGTATACTCTTAAGTATTTATGTTGTTTACAATCGAAGCAAAAAATGTTCATTATTATTATGTTTATCTTTTTTCACTTGGTTACTATATGGTTTCTGGTATTTCATGAAAGGTCTTGTGTAGATTTTAGATAAAAGCTCATAGAGTGGCTATGGTTGATTTCCCTAGGTTCCATATTTCTCTCTCAAAGATTATTTTGCATTTTGCAAACTGAGCAGGTTAATATATCTTTATGGCCTCGCTTTAAGATGGTGTTTGATTCACACATCAGCAGTCTGCGAGATGCAAACATAAAGACATTATGGGAAGATGATGTTCATCCTCACTATGTCATGAGGCGTTATGCTGAATTCACGGCTTCGTTTATTCACCTGAATGTTGAATATGGAGATGGGCAGGTTTGTTATAATATTTTCTCCCTCTATATTGATATATTTCTTACCTGGAGTTCACTACTCAAAAGTGCTTGACGTTACCTATGGTACTTTGCAGCTTGATATAAATCTGGAACGTTTGAGGATGGCTGTAGATGGCTTGATTCTCAAGCTTGCAAAGTTGTTCCCAAGGCCTAAGCAACAAATTGTGTTTCTCATAAACAACTATGATATGACAATTGCTGTATTGAAGGTGAGTTGAATTCTAAGCTGTCTCATATCAAGTGTACCTATGTAGACCAGTCTTTGCTTGGTTGAAAATGCTTTTCTGAATCATTCAGCATACCCAAGTTTTCATTCATATCTATTTGAGTCATACCTACTAGAGAAGACTATTTTGATCATCTTTCTGTATCTTAATTCCAGGAAGCTGGACCAGAAGGTGGGAAGATACAAGCACATTTCGAGGATTTGCTAAAGAGCAACACATCGTTATTTGTGGTAAGTGCCAATGTTGCAGTTTGATTTCCTTATATTTTGTGAAATCATGTTGTTGCCTCTTTATAAAAGCGCTTTATGAGTATGTAACACAAGCATGACTTTGTAGTGGCCTAAACCTTCCTTATTAAATTGTAGTAACATCTGGGGTTATTATGTGTCCAATTATAATTTTGTTCATTGTTTTTTTTTTTTTAATCTTGCAGGAAGAATTGCTGGTGGAACATTTCAGTGATTTAATTAAATTTGTGAAAAGTCGAGCCTGTAAGCAAGTTCTTTGTATTCCTCTTGCATTCATCAATTGTTGAATCAAATAAAAACTAAGCTATAAAAATATGTAGCAGCTGAGGATTCAAGTTCAAATCCAGAGAGGTCTATCACAATTGTTGAAGTAGAGCCACTGGTGAAAGATTTTGGAAGTAGATGGAAGACAGCAATTGAGTTGATGCACAAAGATATAATAACTTCCTTCAGTAACTTCTTGTGTGGTATGGAGATCTTGAGAGCTGCACTGACGCAACTGTTGCTGTATCACACAAGACTCACAGACTGCATAAAGAAGATACCTGGTGGATCAGGTTTGAACAAGGATCTTGTGTCCATTCAGTCTATCATGTTCGAGATCAGAAAATACTCCAAGACTTTCTAAAAGATGAAATATACTTCTTATGGTGAGTATGTAAGATACTCAAAAATCTTCAAAGTGAATCTAAAGCCAGTGTTATGGGTTTTGAGGTATCCTTGAACCATCTTTTGCTATTGTTATCCCATTTTAGTCTCAGCCTGAGTTTATTGGATGCGTTCATGTCGATTTCCAACTCACAATTTACTTCTTTTTATTACCATCCACAATTTACTAACTGTTAAAGATTTGAGATATAACAAGGATTTGAGAGAACTTTGGATAAGGGGGAGTAAATAGAGTAGCCAATGCCGCAAACTGAAAATTCGGTGGTTAAAGTTACAACCTGCTATTACGTGAAAATTATGGGGCTGGCGATTTATTTCTTCATTGAACTATTTAAATCTAAATATAACCTGTGCAAAAAAGTGTTTTTTTATGTTATACAAAAAAATAGTTAATACTTTTACAAATAAGGATCAAACATATATGAACAGTGAAATATAAAAGATTAGAAATGCTCAAAATATAGTTACCAACTTATCATACCACTATAAAACATTTACTTTTATATATCTTTGTCCTTATATGCAAAACTGTGGATCAAATTCTTCAAAGCTAAAGGTGATATTTTTTCATTCTTAACCTTTTTATTCTCTTTACCTCTCCTCATTTAATTAAAATAGACAATTCTTATTCTAACATCAACTAAAATTCTTACAATAACTAAATAATAACTAATATATAACAACAAAATATACTTTTTCTCCGTCACTTTTATTTCTCTCTATCTTCCCTTTAAACTCTCGTAAGAGCATTGAACTTTTCTATTGATGAGATTTTAGAAGCTTGGTTAGGGATAACTTAAGCATCAAATAGAGAAAAGAAGCTTTACATTTTCGACGCAAAAGTTTCAGAGCAAAAAAAAAAAGGTTTTTTAACTTATTTACGGTTCGTTTTTTAAAAAAAAAACTTTGTTGTATGTCAACAATGGTTTGGTTGGATTGATGTTGGTTTGTTGTTATAATTATATTTTATTAGCTATTTGGTGTTTTATAGTCTATTTATCATATAGATTCGAAACTAGAATGAATCTAGTTCTACTGGACACAACTTAGCAACTAAGAGGTCATATACAACTTGATATATTTATGTACAACTAAAGTTTAAGGTGCAACTCGGTTTAACTAGGTACAAGTACTAAAGCTTTATGTACAATTAGGTATACTTAGATACAACTAAAGCTTTAAGTATAACTAGATATGACTAGGTAACTGTGTATTAATGAGATATCACGGAAATTAAAGTTATGATATAAGAATGTCATTTGGTTTGTTTCGTATAGGATAATGAATAATATTCGTTGCACAATCATAAATTTTGATTACGTTGGGTATTATTCAAGAAACGGAGAAGTTGGTATAGTATGAGTTTCAAGAGGAGATGATATTTATTGCATATCGATGAAAGTATCAGTGGACGAGGAGACTTATTCTATGTTGGTTTGAAAGAATAAGTAGGAATATTAAGGTAGATAAAGCCTCAACGAAGTTAAAACTTAGCTACATTTTGTTGCTAGTGAATCCTAAGAAACGATCATATATCTTGGATAACGGTGATGTTTTTACGTATCTAATAAGTGTGGACCAAAATCAACGTAGAAATATTCTTCATGTGCAGATAAATGATCCAGAGATGCTTTCAAATGACCTCGAGTTGCTTTCAAGTGGTAGAGCTCATGGTAGAGTGAATGATGGGATCCTAACTATTTACACACAAAAAAGACAATCTCAATATGATATTCCAATGTGGTGAAAATGTTGTAGTTAGTGAAGTTAAAGTGGATATAAATGCAGATAATATTGTGGATGATGATGTGGACTATGATGTGGACCATATCGATGATAACGTTGAGGATAATGTTGTTACCTTTGAAGATGACTCGACTACAAAGAATTTAAATCAAGATCAACATATAAATTATGCATGGAAAGATAATATTAATTTAACTTTAGGTCAAGAGTTTGAAACTAAAGGATCCGTGCAAGATTTGACTGAAAAGAGCTTCACATGAAAATAATTTGATTTTGCTACACTCAAATCGGATCCGGAAAGATATGTTATAAAAATGTTGTGGATCAAAAGATGGATAAAATATCGTGAAATCCTTCTTGCGATGCTTTCATAATATTCTCCTCAAGCTCTTTCATCACTTTCACAAACTCCAACTTCGACTCTTTTGGAACCTCAGATTCTCTTGCAACGTTTTCACCTTGTGCCTCTTCAATCATGATTGTTGCTCATGAATCAACATCCACCTTATATAGGTCTTCCTACCATATAAATTTAATCAGATGCAATACATTTCTTCTAATAATAAACGTTTGGGTCCTTCTCATCCTCCACATATTTTCCATGATGCGAGCCATCATTAGAGATTCATCCACGCTTGGTTCCAAAACACTATAAATTTCATGTGAATTATAATGCATGAGAATCAATTAACGCACAATAATTTTTTAAAAAATGTTGAACATAATTAATGACAACCTTTTGTTTTCTATAATTTACATTTATGTATTCTAATGGGAATCCTTTCATATAAGTAGCTTTCCATTTTTATTTGCAAATTCTCGGACATTCACTGTTGGCAGTGAGTATGTCTTCTTGAAAGTATTTCTTCAAATCTGGAATGAACTCAAAAGCAAAAATCTGCATATTAAAAAATAGCAGAATAAAAATTATAGAAATTGTAAAAAAAAGAAGTTGAAAACTAATGTTGTTAAGTAAACAATTAAACCCATATGAATGAAAATTACATACCTCCAATGGAACTATAAATCTCGTAAAACAACATGTCAGTTTTACCTTCCGTTTGAAATGCATCATCAAATGGTAAATTTCATGTACTGCATATTCATATGTATCCCCCCCCCCCCCNTCTCCAACTGTCTCCAACTTGTTAACTATCTTAAGCGTGAAACTATCGACACACCCAACCATTTTCTTCCCTCAAACCTTAAAACTCAAAAATGATTAAGAAAAAACCAAAAACATAGCTTAAAATCAAAATGGGTTCTTACCTTATAAATGAATTCATACTCAAGAAAAGCTCCAAATATGCTTCAAACTCGTGAATAAATCTCTATAAAAAACCTAGAAGCAGAGAGCTCGTTGAAGAAGATTAGAGGTAATGAAAGGAGAAACTTGTGATGAAGAAGCGATTCAAAGAGATTTTCCCTCCATTTCATCAATCCCATCATCGTACTCACAAGTAAAAATAGGAAAATTTAAATGTAACTAAGTTATTTAGTATGAAAAAATTAGAAAATGTAATCTTATATACAACTGCATACAATTTCATACAACTATGTATGACTAGGTAGAACTCATATTTATTGTGTAATTTCAAGAACATGAGGAAGAAGTGGAACCTATTCAACCTCTAAAGTTGTTCTTCAATCACACCGAGTACAAGGAACCATGCAAGTTGTCATCAAAGTGTGATGAAAATAACATACTAAGTGTTTTAGAAGAGAGACTTAGTGAATGTGAAAGAAGATGGTTTTTAGAGCACACACAATTCAAATATTTATGGAACAAGCCAAGGATCCCAAACCATAAAGTTCAGGGAATGTCGATGCTCTTTCTTCAGACGGTAGAAGTGGATAAGGAGAAAGAGTGTTGGTTTGTAGTCAATGGTGTGCCAAACTGATACTCGCTGAGAGAACATGGTCTCCTAAGCGGGCAATATTGTCATAGATTGCCACAAAACTATGAGCAGTTAGGGAGTTTCACGTTTCTTGATAGGTGTTTTAGAAGAAGATACAAAATTTTGACAAATGATGTGAGGAAAAAAGTGTTGACTATGCAGCCTTGTGAAGATAAATTAAATATGGCGGTCCTCCTCTTTTTGAGCATTGTCCTTAGAGGGAATAAAAGGGTTGGGTGCATAGATAGTTTCACGCTTAGAATAGTTAACAATTTGCAGACAGTTGGAGATTTTCCTTGGGGGAAGTTAACATATGAAGATGAATTACATGAAGTTTACCATTTGATGAAGCATTTCAAACGGGCGGTAAAATCGACATGTTGTTTTCCGGGATTTATAGTTCCGTTGGAGCTATGTGATTTTTGTTCAAAGGAGTTTAATTGTTTAATTAACAGCATTAGTTTTTAATTTTATTTTATAATTTCTATAATTATTATTCTGCTATTTTCTAATATGCAGATTACGGCTTTTGAGTGTATTCCGAACTTGAAGAAACACTTTCGAGAAGACATATTCACCACCAACAGTGAGTGTATGAGAATATGCAAAGGCAGATGGAAAGCTACTTATACGAAAGGATTCTCATTAGAAGACATAAATGCAACATTATGGAAAACAAAGGTTTGTGATTAATTATGTTCGACACTTTTTTAAATTATCGTGCGTTAATTGATTCTCATGCGTTAAATTCACATACAATTTATAGTGTTTTGGGACCAAGTGTGGATGAATCTTTAATGATGGTTGGCATCATGGAAGAAGATGCGGAGAGAAACATGGATCGGGGCCCAGCATTCTCGGATCTCCGCTTCGATCAGAGGGATCAGGGACTCCACATTTTTCATTTATCCATATACCCAAATATATTTTTCATCTCAATTTTGTACGGGTAATCAGGTTGCGTGGTACGATACAAACCGCCCATGAAACCGCACTATTCGCGGTAATCCCCGATGGTTCAGTGCGCTTGTTCTAATCGATTAAAAATGGCTGCAAACCGAGTCGAACGATCCGCCATAATCGAAGCAACTTTTCGCTTACCATACCTGATTACGCGGTGAATTTGGGACGCTTGCTTCCGCGCCGATTCTTACATCTTTTTCCTCAAACGAGAGTACCCCATCCTCGATTTTTTTGTCCCTGAATCGATCATTTTGCGCCTCCCGGTCACGTGCCTTAAGGGCCTCGTCCAACTCATAAAGATCCTATCAGAATCCCTTCAAAATGTTAGCAAAAAAACATGAAAATGAAATCGTATAAGCAAAAAACTAACCACCACACACACCTTTTCATATAACCTAAAATCTTGTCCATCTCGGTGTTATAAGAAAATCGGGATGTTCGGTATGCCACAAGGTATCCACGGACCCACGACATTCATGATACTCCTCAAAGGACAGGTACACTTTCTTGAACTGATCGTTTGGCCCAGTCTAGTTGGATACCATAAAGTCTAGTTGGCCACGACAAATTCCACTTGCCCACGATAAAATCTAGTCGCCCACAACAAAGTCTGGTCGCCCACGATGAAGTCTGGTCGTCCACGATGATGTCTGGTCGCCCACGACAAAGTCTGCTCACCCACGATTAATTTTGGTCGCACACAATAAAGTTTAGTCGCACACGCTGAAGTCTGGTCGCCCACGATGAATAATGTCACCCACAACAAATTCTAGTCACCCACGTTGAAGTCTAGTCGCCCACGACGAAGTCTCTTGTAACCCACGACGACAAAGTATGGTAACCCACGATGAAGTCTAGTCGCCCACGAGAAATTTTGGTCGCCCACGATGAAGTTTGGTCGCTCACGATGAAGTCTGGCCGCCACAACAAAGTTGAGTCGCCCACAACAAATTCTGGTCGCCTACGATAAAGTCTGGTAGCCCACAATGAAGTCTGGTCGCCCACGCCAAAGTTTGGTAACCCATGGCAACGAGGTCTGGTAACTCACAATGAAGTATGGTCGCCCACGATGAAGTCTGGTCGTCCACAACAAAGTCTGGTTAACCACGACAAATTTTAGTCACCCACGATGAAGTCTACTCACCCACGACGAAGTCTACTCGCCCACGAAAAAGTCTCAGACTTTTAGCCATCAATTTTGCCTACTTTAACCTACTATATACCTCGCAAGAACATCTCAACAATTCTTACGAGCTAGAGGGCTAACTATTTGGGTAAAAAACGGTCACGACAAAATCAGTACCTAAAAGCTTTCACATAAATATTAATCGCTCGATTCGAACATTAAACCGCATTAATCGTATCATCCCGATTAATGGAATCATAAGAATCATAAAAATGCATAAACCATTAAACGGCCCAACGAGGCCTAAAACACGATAACATATTCCTTACAATTCCATACAAAAATATAGCTGAAGCGCAATGACGGTCGTGACTTGTCCCGCAAGCCGTGAAGAAATGGAAGAAACTCGAAAAAGGAAGATTTTTGAATAAGAATAAAGTAGAAGAGGAAGATTTTCGTGGAAGAACGAAAGACAGAAAAGGAAGACAGACCAGCCTTGAAGCCTATATAAGAGAGATGAAAAGGAAGAGCAGAGACACGTTCAATTCTACACAGTGAAATACTTAGGGCTTTAGATTATTTTTCTGTTCTTAGTGAGCTACGACTCAATTAGGTCTGTTGTTAGATCTAGGATACTCGCCGATAGTGCTTGTGGCCAAAACTATCATCTAATTGTAACACGCTCATACGCTTTGGAATAAGAAACCTTTTTCCCTCTTTTGTATTCTTAAATTCATACTTTTATGCGTGTTTTCTTATTTTGATCTTGTTAATAATTGACTCACATAAATCCGGAATCTCTGAAAAATTAATGTTCTCTAATTTTCTTTAACTAACAAAAATCGGACGGTGCGAATCTCGAACAACATGGATATCACCGGTCCTTCGACAGTCATTTCCTTCCTCACTCATACCAAGAATTCTAAGTATATGACCTACAAGATTGGGAACAGATAGCTACTGCTGGCACTATACAAAGTCTGGAAAGTATACGGTCAAGTCGAGATTTGAGAGGCTAGCATCTACTCTCGATGAGGACATAAATTTTATACTCAACTTCCTTCGATAAATTCTCTTAAGGATATGGTATGGAAGCGCTAAGCACCTCCAAAACTGAGGCACTTTTTATGGCAGATTTTTTCAGGAGTTGTGGCTATTAATGATCAACTCGCAAAGCATAATCTACGCATTTATTGGACATGCTTACGGTGTGGTGAGAAGACTGAAACTATAAACCACACTATGTTTACATGTCCCCCAGCTCTTGAAACTTGGGCCCTCTCGTCAATCTCGTCTACTTAAGGGCTTTTTTCGACATCAAGTATTTTGGAGAACATTCAATAGCTTTAGTCCCATGCACAATCCTTGAAGGGAGATTTGGTGGCTACCTAAGAGTTCTTATGGATTTTATGGTATAATTGGAAAGCAAGAAATGATAAAGTATTCAATGAGCACGAATGTGATCCACCCGACGTCTTGGCTATGCAGTTCAGGAGGCCTCAGATTGGTTGTATGCGCATGCTAGTAGCCGGCCGACAAATTTGGCATGGAAACATAATGAATCCACTAGTGGAGTGGGCTGGATCCTAAAAGATCAAATGGGCTCGATATCCCTTATGGGATCGCAGGGTTTCCATCAATGATCCTTTTCACTTCATATTGAAGTGCTAAACCTTATGTGGGTTATGCAAAGCCTAATTAGAGTAGGACAATTATATGATATTTTTTATACTGATTCCCAGGAGTTGGTAGAGATGATTTCGCATCCTTCTGAATGGCCAGCTTCAGTTCCAAGTTGCATGATGTGGCTTCTTTTCGAAGACGGTATCCGGATGTGAAGATCCTTCACTGTTCGTGGAACCTTATTAAGCATGCAGACTACCTCGCCCGAACGGCAAAACAACGGAGAAGACTTTTTATATGGGTGGGATCATCCCTCTTTTGTGGGCGTCTAGTGTACTTAGTGTACTTTTCTAGTCTTTGTTGGATTGTATTTCTTTGTATGATGACAAAAAAGTAATTGTTTATTTTCATTAAATGAGGAAGGGTAGAGAGAATAAGAAGGGTTAAGATTGAAAAAATATCATCATCTAAAGGCTTTGAAGAATTTGATCTGGAAAAAAAAGAAAATAAGAAAGGAAAAAGTGAAAACGAGTGAAAAGATAAAGTAAGAAAGTGGACTAGACCTATTTACCTGAAACTAATATGGTTAAATCTTGTAGTTATTAAAATTTATATAGATTTTTTTATTTTTTTGCTCAAAAAAATATATTAAAAATAACATAAGTTATACCAAGGGTTGTTAAGAAAATAAATATGGAAAGGGACACATAAAGAAATTGACTCATAAAATGTAATGTATAAGAATTCGACTCATAAAATGCGTGTAATTTGATTAACCATTTTTTATAACATTAATTTATTAATAGACCACACTACATCGGCTCAATTAATTTTAAGTTATACATATAATAAAAGATGGGTTCCTCTTATTGTTAGCATGACACGTGTCCTTTTAAAATATAAAAACTATGGCCTTATGAGACAACCGATTGGAAATTTAACTCAACTATATCTATGATAAAGTCATTAAATCTTTATCAACGGAACTTCGCGTTTCTCCGTTTCAATATACGGAACCGTCGCGTTTCTTCGTATGCGTCGTTTCAAGATCAATCGTGATTATAAATTGGTTTTCAAACATTGAACGTGAACAGAAGAATCTACCGTTAGATACATACAATTACACTCAATTTTATCTTCTTCTCTTCGTATTCATCTCATACGGCATAAAAGGAAGTTTCAACGTTGCTGGAGGGGATGATTACAATGCCTAACGAGGAAATGAAAGAGAAAGATGGAAGAGAAGTCATGAAAATGAATATTACAGATTTACATATGCAAGACAAGAGATTGCTTAGTGACAAAAAAAAAAGGATTGCTCTTCGATTTGCAGTCAAATCGATCTCGGTTGCTTATAGAATATGTATGGTCTCCTACTCACATATTCACAAGAGAACAATTATAACAAACAACTAAACTGAAGAAATCTACGATTTACGAAATCTTGACAGACAATTATCATTTTTTTTTCCAAAAATCATAAGTTGGTTTTTATCGCGTACTAGCTACAGTATTGCAGCCGCTATGGCTAAATCGGCTTTCGTCACCAATTTAACTTTGACCCCTATAAAAACAAAGTGAAAATAAATTTGTGACTGAATCATTTCGAAAGTGGAAGAAGATAACGATGAAGCTTTTTTTTTTTTTTTTTTTTCCAAAGAAGTTTTTTTGTTATTTATCTGCTTTATCAGGGTTTTCAAAAGATACTATTAAATCAAAAAAAATTTAACAATACAATCTTTACTATTAAAATGATAATATATTTTTTTGAAAGTCAAAATAAATTTTATATTTACAAGAAATACCATTAAATATAATTTTAAGGAACAAAGAAAAATATTTTCTGTCTCAAAATGTAAAATTTTTTTAAAAAAGTAAACAAATTAAGAAAATTTATTTCTCTTATATAAATAAAAAAATTCAAAATTAAATGGGAAGTGAAATGGTCATTTTAAAATATTTGCTCAAGTAATCTTTTTTTAATGCATTACATACATAACGTAAAATAAATTGAACCAATAAAATAAATATATGGTTTTAGATTTTAAAATATTTGGTCAACTAATCTTCCATTTTTATTTTAGATTTTTGTTTGAAAAAAAAAAAAATGGTGACAAGAGAATACTTATGTACGACATTAAACTTGGTTGAAAGTAATAAAGTGTTGTGTTGATTGTGATTTAAATCTTTTGAACTTTTTTAACCAAAAAATCAATTTAATTATTTTTAGAATTAAATTGATAAAAATTTGCCTAGAAATATGTGAAAATCTTATAAAATAAAACAAACAAATTGTAAAACAAAACTAAAAATGTGCAGATCTTAAATCGGATCGGAGTTGACCCGGAAAACATTATTGATTTTAAAGAAAACGAATGTTAAATAAACATTCATACTAGAGTTATCATTAGTGGTAAGCATGTGTAAGCATCCCTCAATTAAAGCACTGAGGACACAAGTTTGATTCCCCATCAAGACTTTTTTGTTCATATTTGTGACTTATGAGTATATTAATGTTTTAATTTCTTTTATTCGAGTTTAGAGCATCTACTTATAAAAAGTAAAAATTAAGAAAATATTTGTAAAAAAATCATCCAGCCTTTAAAACAATAAACAATAAAATAATTTTAAATTAAATAAAAAAAATCCAAAATTATATATATTTATTATGGAAAGAATCTTATTGATACATTATATATTTATTACGATTTGTTTTTAATTTTTTAAAGTCATAAACTTTTATTGAACATAAAATATTACAACAGAGTACAAAAACAATACAAAACTTAAACAACCAAATTAATACATAAACAGAAATATGCATCATTGTTGAAAACGATATAAAAAAAAAGTGAATTATATGATGCTTTTTTTAGACAAGCCTTACCCACTAACAGATAAATAAACCTGTTATACAAAATTGAAAATTAATTATTTATAAAATTTGTATTTCACAAAAAGTTATATATATAGTTATTTATTCGATAATCTTTTTGGAAAAAAAATAATTTAGAAATATACCCAACTCAATTTATTTTATATTGATTAGTTGCCTAATTATGTGATGGCATATCTTTTATGCTAAATAGATAAGTTTTTCCATAAAATTTATGACAAAATTGTAACAAACTTAATTGTTATTCGATAGTTTTCCATTATAATTGATAATATTAAACAAGTTGTCTAATTAGCTAAAATCAATTTCTTTTCACGTTTAAATAAAAAAAAAATTCTTATAATAAACGTAAAAATTGGAACAACCCTAATGGTTCTTCCCAAAATATATATCAAGTCCGGTGTACAAGTAGAGCATTCAATTTAATAATTAGATTATTTCACATTTTCTCTATTCATTTTATCTAACTAAAACTATAAAAGTTTATGTTTCAATTTAAATGTTTATTATTTATTTTGATATTGTATTTTGTATGTATCAAATTACATATTTTTAAAATTTATCTATTTATATGTTTTTGCAGGCCAGTTTTTATTTGGCTTATTTCACTTTTTTCCTACATTCGTTTAATCAAGATAAATCTATCAAACTTTTATCACATATCAACTGAATTCTTTTTTACATATATTAATTTTTATGTTACTTATCGACTCAAAATTTTCGAATCGATTATACATAATAAACGTCATTATGGTAAAAGATGTTAGTTTTACATTTTTATTTAGAAATCGATAAAGCATTCACATAAAAAATTCTCATATGAATGATGAACAATTCGAAATGAATTTACTTAATAAAAAGATTTATTTTAAATGTTTTATTAAATGTTCGTTGTTTTCAAAACTAAATTAAAAAGATATTATAAAAAGTTAAAAGATATTATAAAGAAGCTATTGAAAATTACAAATTAAACAATATATCTTTACACGAGAATATTTTCATATCTTTAATTGTTAAGATCTATATTTCCAATTCATGATATTTTCAATATTTTATATTGTCTAGATTTAGATTTCTAATATAATATAAAGATTTTTTTTTTCCTTTCAAGGAAGTCAAAAAATATTTTGCTTAAAAAGACAACAAAATAATAGTAGAATGCCAAAAAATTAAAATAGAATATTACACCAAAATCATGGATAATTATTTAAATTTAAATACATTAGTTTTTTCTATCAATTTTAATAATTTAATCTTAAAACTCTAATATATATATATATTTATATGTGTTTATGATTGGAAAATATGTAATCGTTAGGTTTATATGTGTTTATGATTGGAAAATATGTAATCGTTATAACCTAACTATGGAAAAAGTTTCAATATATCACAATTTCATTAAATACATATATAATAATGATATTTGAAGCTTAATTATTAATTAAAAAATATATGTACATTTAGCCCGTATGAGAAAAAGTTCAATCCCTGTTTAGTAACAAGGGTATATGTCCTTGTGGATTCATGTCGCCATTTATTTATTTTCTCATTATTAGGTTTAATTTTTGTAATAAGCTAAAACGACGTCGTTAAGAGGTTTCTTGTCGTCGACCTCACCTCGGCATCTCTTGTCTTTTGCGTACAACCAATTCGTTCAAAGCTCCACTGTGAGTTAATCTAATCTCTGTAGTGATTAGTTAAGTCTTCTGTTTGTATTTTACGAGTTGACCATGTTTCTGGAATCACATCTTAGTTAGTTCTCTGTTCAAATAGCGAATTCGGTGATTTGATTATATGCCATCAAGCTGAGACCTTTATCCAGTCTCATCAATTTCCGCAGTGAAAGTTTGAGTTTTTCCAAAGTACCTATCATTTGTGCTATGGAAAATAAGGAGATAGTTATGAACTCAGAAGAAGCATGGAAAATCATACATATACCTGAAAAGCCTCCAATCCTACCTGAGCATCAGCCCACTGGTGTGCTTCATTCTCTAGTATCTCTCGTTTTGGTTATTCTTCTATCCAACGATTTCTCTTTTGCCAAATTTCTGATTGTGTTCTCGTTCACAGTAAAGGTGTATGCTAGTGTTATCAAACCCAAATTTGCCAATACCATTGTGAGGTTTGTCAATGTTGTTTTGTCTCTGAATCATCTATTGAAATTTGCAGCTGCTCAGTTATTTCATCCTTGCACTACAATTGAGATAATTTAACTCTTTTATAATAGGCAATTATGTAAGATTGCTCCTCTAGAAGATCTCCGTCATGTTAAAAGGGTGCGGAAGAAGATTCTTCCAGATCAAGGTATCCCAATAGTTAGTTTTGTTTGCACTGTGAGATTCACACAACATCAAGTTTTGATGTCTTGATTACAAGCTTATTGTACAGGTGAAACTCTACTGACCGTCATATTATGTCTAGCTCCTGAGCACCACGATCATTTGAACGATATACCACCCGATATACAGAAACTCATCGAGCCCTTTGAGTTGAGTCCTTTCATCACAGAAGTGGGTTGCTTTTGTCTTTTATCTCACAATTAGTTTACTTAAGACTTGTGTACATTTACTCAGTATCATGTTTGTGATATAATTATGATAGGTATCCAAATATGCTGCAGTTTCAAAAGAAGAGTGGGAAGAACAAAGTAAAATATGGCCAACTTCGTTTCATCCCCCAACCTAGTAAGCTCCATGTCTCTTGGTGCAATATACTACTTTTGTATTTACTTAGTCTTTAGTCCTTTTAGAATATACGACCTGTTTAGTTCTGTTAGCGTTCGGCATTGTGTTATGATAGCAATAATATGTCTTCCTTTATAATGTTGCACTCACTAGCTGGTTCCTTTTGTATTCGATAATGACAGCAATATAGATGGCATTGGTGGATTCAGTGACGAGGACACACAATCAATCTTCAAGTTCATGAGACTTGTTATTGATCTGGCAGTATCTGGTCATAAATCAGTAAGTATGTGTACATGCTCTCCTATTTGTCTATTTGCACTTTAACATACCGTTCGCTTTTTCTGGCCTCAATCATTTTTTAGTAATAAGCTTTTACCATGTTGTCATTACATAGAAAGGGATCTTCATTGTCCAAATTGCTAAACTTTTGATGTGCTTTTCAGCTTGTAAATGCTGCGGTGATAGTTGATCCTTCAGTTAAGCGGATAATAGCTACTGAAACTGATCAAGTTTATTCATCATGTTCTCCTTGCGACATGACTATCACTGAGACCATGCCCTTCAAGGCAGGTGAACCTATTCACGGTCAGAGTATTGACAAAGTGACTAGCGCAAGCTCGGAATTGTGCTTAAATGACATACTTAAAAAACATAATGGTTCATTGTCTTCTGTTGCTTGTCTGAATCCTTGGCAATGGAGTTTACAGCCATATGACGCTGAAAAGTGTAGTCAATGGCACCCTCTAAGGCATGCTTCCATAGTTGCTATTGAATCTTCTTCTGCAAGAGATAGATATCTGTTTCCCAATTCAGTTGAGAGTTCTAGTCTGGATCATTGGCATCCCTCGAATGCTGATTCTCCAGCTAAAAAGCTGAAAACAAGCAATCACAGTCCAAATGTAAGTTCATTCCAACCAAGATTTATTTGGACTAGTAAAGCATTTTCTCTAACACTTTCGAGTTACCGATAGGTCCAAAATAGCAGCAGAGAAGAGGCTCTTAGAGATTTTCCAATGGAAAAACCTTACCTCTGCACTGGTTACGACATTTTCTTGCTGTGGGAGCCTTGTACAATGTGAGTTTATATATATATATATATATATATATATACATTACCCTTCTAACATCATCAACAAATTTGTGGAACTGATAAAGTGGTGATTATGTTCTTGTATGTGTAAGGTGCGCTATGGCGCTTGTGCATCAGAGAATAAAACGAATTTTCTATGCTTTTCCAAACCCCACGGCAGGCGGTCTTGGGAGTGTTCATAGACTTCAAGGTGAAAAAAGTTTAAACCACCATTATGCTGTCTTCAGAGTTTTGCTGCCTGGGGATGTCCATAATGCACTGAACCACACTCTAAAACCAAGTCAGGACTGTATTAAGTAATGAATAAAGAACCTGATTCTTTGTTCTTGTTCTGTCCAAGAATCTGGACTCTAATTGAGTTATTATATATCAAGATTTTACTTGTTTTACTGGTAGTTGTCAGAAACTTGTGGTTCAGTGGAACAACAGAAACGTTAGAGATCTATTTCAGAAAGTTCAGAGTTAATACGACAATTCTTCTTTTTAGTTCCTTGTTGAGAAGCCTTCTTCAAGACACTCAGTTCTAAGTTCTTCCATGAGACCTTGAAACATAACTGGATTGCTCGTGACAACTGCATCCACACCTAACTGAAGCATCCTTTTCATTGGATCAGCATCATCCACAGTCCATGCATAAACCTCTTTGTTTCTCCTATTCATTGGATCGAGCAAGTTTGTAAACACATGGAAAATGATGGGTTGGTGTCTTTCAAGTTGAAAACAGTGAAATCTATTGCTTACCGACGCACAACTTTAACCAATTTTTCATCAATCAAGGGATGATAGACTCCCACAACACTAGCTCCCTTCATTCTCAGCAGGTTGCTTCTCACCCCAGTTGAAGGATCCACCATCACAATGTACCCCACCTGCCAAAAGAACAAAATGTAGCCACAAGGAATGAGCAAGAGACTAGACCCAACTTCTCCATCCAATCCTCGAATGAAATAATCCATTTCTACTTACTGTTTTATCAGGTGCTCGTCTGATCATGTCCCTAGCTAAACTGTCACTTTTGGCCCATACAATGCAATTCTTGCACTGCACTCTCTTAATCTGACAAGAGAGGACTGATGATTCAGGTAGACAAAGCCAAAAAAACGACCATTGAATTAAAGGCAAAGCATCAATAGCTATTCATACTTAGTGTTTCCTTAGTACTTATTATATAAGCAGTTTAGATACAAGAGGAGATGATTAAGCGGACTATTAAGGGGTCAAAACCTTCTTATGTAAGCAGTTCTAGCTGTGTGTGTCCAAAGATACAAGGAGAAAGATGATTAGGAAAGCTCTTACTGAGACAGATCTTGATAAGAAGCAAACTAGTTCTTGTGCATTTTGTACTGAAGCATTGTAAGTACAAAGAGCTAATAAGTGATATAACTTCGTACTTACAACAGAAAGAATATCTTGTGCGAGCCCCTTTTCATACATTGGTGGTCCAACTTTAGCATCAAGAATCACTTGCCGGACTGAACTTGATATCACCTAGATGATTGAAGATAAAGGTTAGGTTCATTTACTTGTTATTGAGCAGCAATTACAAAGCGAAGGACTAGATGATGGTGATAACACAAAGGTGCAACATTGAGATATTACCGCTAAAGCATCTTCAAGAGTAGGAATCCTGCGATTACCCAATGTCCCTTTAACAATTTGTGAGACATCAAGCTCCTTGATCTGCAAAAACACAAAAAGCTCTTCAGAAAAAAAGTAGATGTATACGAGGTGCAAAGCCTAACACAAAAGAAGGTAAACAGAGACCTGTTTCATACTCAGATCTCCAACCTGGAGAGAAGAGTTACGAGCAATACGCTGCAGATCCCTGACTGATCAAGCGACAAAGAGTATCTTCGATTAGAATACAAACACAGAAAAATCGAAACAAATGAGGAGAAGGAAAAGAGGTTGTAACCTGTTGTGAAGAGCGAATAAAACACCATCGGAAGAACGAGAAACATCGACTTCGATACAATCAACTCGAGAACGGATAGCATAATTGTAAGCATCCATCTGAGATAGAGAGAGTTAGACTTACAAATGTAGTAAAGAGTGTGAAGAAGAGGGAAAGCGATGGAGAGTATATATACAGTATTGGGGAAAGCGAGGGTGGAATCGCCGCCGTGAGCGCAAACAAGTGGAGGATGGTGAAGCCAATCGCACTTCCTTGCGACGATCTGGCGAAATCGTCGGAGCTTGAAATGGAAGAAGAGAGGAGGGAAGATGGCTAAGAAAGCTACAGCGAAGAGAATCATTCTTTTGAATTTCCTCGAGTACAATGGCCTGAAAAGAAAACGGCGGCGAGTTCCTCCGCCGTCGAGTGGCCGTCTTCTCTGTCGCCAGTCGAAGATTGCCATATGGTTAGGAGCTGCTGCTAATCTAGAGTTTTAATGCGATTTAACAACCAATCACAATATGTTTTGTTGAAACAAATAATGATTTGATTTGTATTCCAAACCAAATGAAACACTAATCTTGATTAAAAAATATATATTTTTCTTACAGTTTTATTGTTTGTTAGTTAATAAGTGTCGAAAGCTTAGTGGGTATACGAAGATGATATGGTATGCGGAGACTGCATTTGGAAGGCACATATGTTGTCGAATTTGGTGAAAATTTGAGTGGCTTGATCATGTATG
This sequence comes from Iberis pinnata, assembly GCA_900406425.1. Lineage (NCBI taxonomy): Eukaryota > Viridiplantae > Streptophyta > Magnoliopsida > Brassicales > Brassicaceae > Iberis > Iberis pinnata. The sequence goes on from OVBE01001026.1 coordinate 35,856, forward strand.
TGCGTATACCATGTCATTTTGTGAAAGTTGTTGCTTCTGAATGCTAAAAAAATGCTTGAAAATGTATTCTTTTGGTGATTAATACTATCTTTATTTGGAAGGTGCGTTCTTTTAGTGTATGCAATAATAATGTATGTAGTTGTCTCTCGTTTCACTTCTAATCATATGAAGTATTGTTAAGCATTTAAAAAAATTCTGTAAATTATTTTCACAAATGAATAGCTCACGATATCGACTAAATCTGTGGGAACAAAAGAATTTCCTCTTTTAGGGTTAGGCATTTTTCTTATCTTTAGAAAGTTTAAACAGTGATAAGATTTCATTTTTGTGGTTTGTGTTTGTCCTAATTAATCTTCTGAACAGAGATTTCTCAAAGATTTTTCCAATCTTATATTCGTAACTTGGTTTAGTGCGAATTTGTGGGGAGTTAATTGAAGCTTCTCTACTCAATTGTAGCAGTTGTAGTAGGGATACTCTCTTATAGGAAGCACTAGGAGCAATGAACATTGAAGCTGAAGATGATACGCCTTTGCTACTCCCAGATAGGCCCGAGTATAGTGTTATCGAAAAGAATCAGTTAAGTATAATAGGAAAAGCCTTACATCCCTTAGCTCAAAAGATGTCGAGTCTTATCTAAGACTTGCCTCGCAAATGAGGATTAGAAGGTCAGATTAGAGGTATTGCTTTGTCGCAAAAGAAGTTTCAGTTCATCTTCCAACATTCTCTTGATCTAGAAAGGGTATTAGAGAAAGGTGTATGGACGTATAATGATTGGTCTATTGTGATGGAGAGATGAACGGAGGACCCACCTGAAGATTACCTTCAACATATCCTGTATGGGTTAGGATTCGTAACATTCCAGTTAATCACCTTATAGAAGCGACTATTATGTATATTGGCGATATCCTTGGTGAAGTAAAAATAGGTGGCATTTGATCCTTTGCAACCTCAAACGAGGGATTTTGTGAGAGTACAAGTAAGATCCAATGTCAACAATCCTTTAAGAAGAGCTAAGAAGATTCAATGCCCAAATGGTGATATTCTTATAGCATTCTTCAACTTTGAAAAGGTACAAACAAGGTGTTATCAATGCCAGAGAATGACACATGATAAGGATAACTGTCCACTCATTCCGAGATCACAACCATAGGCATCCCCTTCTTCATCTAGAAGAGTAAGAGTGGATCAACAGAAGATTAGAGACTATCTCCACAAATCTGATCCATTATATGGAGTGCTTAAAGAGGATCAAGTTGGTGTTGACCCTAATACGGGTAGAAAAAGAATAGATCCAAGAGTTATGGATCATATGCGCTAGTATGTATTAGCAGTGGAAGGACCCGAAAGAAAAGTGAGGGAGGAGAGAGTGAGGATCTCAGTAGAAGAAGCAGAGAAGACCCTACAGACAAAGAAAACATTACTGAGATTGGAGAAGCCAACTACTGTTTCCTCATATATTGACAAAGAAAAATATCACGTATTTGATTTTTCACTGGTACAAGAAACTCATAATGAGGAAGTAGGTGGATTGTCAGCGGATAAATTGATGGGAGCAGCTATTGTAGCTGCAAATAAGGGTCCAATTAGCATGTGCAAAGAAGGTTTACAATAAGAACCAATGGACTTTGTTCTTCAGAGAATAGAAAAATCAGGAAAAGACAATAACATTAAGCAATTACAAAAGGATGAAGGGTATGCAAGTTCAACAGTAGGCCCACCTAAGACCAAGAAGACCTTCTCCATAGCAAAAAGAAGCACTAAGCAACACAAGAAATGCCCTCCAAGAGAAATATAGAACATTAATCTCCAAGTTCCACATGCTCTTCAAAAAGGAAGCTTGAAGCTGAGGAAGGGGTATCATCTAAAATACAGAAAACAGAGGAGCATGTGAGAGTGAGCAACGAGACAAAGGAAAGGACAGTCCCACCTACGGGACTGTCCCGGCAGCCATGAGTATCTTATCTTGGAACTCTCAAGGCTTGGGAGGTTTTTATGACTTGACAGTTCCTCGCCTCAGGAAATGCGTCTTTTGTTCTTTTCTGAGGTTTTATTTTTAATGGAGACGATGCATAAAAGGAATGTTTTGGTGGATCTTCAAGCTTGGTTTGGGTACAAGCAAGTGTTCACAGTTGATCCAGTTGGAAAGAGTGGAGACTAGCTATTTTTTGGAAGAAAGGTCTCGATGTCTCGGTCATGTATTATAATAGGAACTTAATAGATTTGCAATTATCTATGGCTGGTAAAGCCTTTTATCTATCTTGTGTATATGTCATTCCTTATTATAAACATAAAGAAGTAGTTTGGGAAAGAATCACTAGAACTGGTGTTAATAGGAGAGATCTCTGGTGTGTAATTGGTGATTTTAACGAAATCGGAGACAACTCATAAAAGATGGGAGCTCCTTTGAGATCTTTCAAATCATTTGAACCTTTCAATTTTATGATGAAATCGTGTGGTTTGACAGAGCTTCCAAGTTCAGGGAATCCTTTCACATGGAAAGGGAAGAGAAATAAGAAATGGATACACTCGAAGTTGAACAGGTGTTTTGGTAATCAAACCTTGTTCTCCTCATTCCCTATGAGTAACCAAGCCTTTCTAAAGTTTAGAGGTTCAGACCATAGGCCTGTCTTGATGAAGATGATGGTATCTCAAGACTCATACATGGGATACTTCAAAGTTGACAAAAGATTGCTAATAAAATTTGAAGTGAATTATGCTGTAAGGAAAGTGTGGATAAGGAATCATTATATAGGGATTTATGTGTTGACTGAGAAGCTACGATTACGCAGGAAAGCCTTGAATAAACTAAAGAGAACCTTGAATCTGAATTCGAATACAAGGCTTAAAATTTTTCAAAGTGAGTTGGAAAAAGAAGAATCTTCAATGGATACTAGTTTGCAAAGAGTTTACAATTTGAAAAAAGAGATAAGTATGATGTACAAAGAGGAGGAAAAAATTAGAGCCAGAAATGTAGGATTAAGTGGTTAAAAAGTGGGGATATCAATTCTAAATTTTTCCATGAAGCTGTCAAGGTTAACAGAGATAAAGTAAGATTGTTGGAGATCAAGGATAAATATGGGAATATTCATAAAGGGGGAGCATCTATTGCTAATGTTGCGCTGGATTATTTCAATGATATTTTCACATCCTCAAACCCTATAGTAGATGAAGAATACTTTTCCTCAATGCAGAGATCAGTTTCAGACCAGATGAATGAGGATCTTACTCGAGAAGTCAGCTCTGATGAGATCAAAAGCGCAGTTTTTTCCATCAACCCAAGCAGTGGTTCAGGTGCTGATGGCTTCACTGCCTTTTTCTTTCATAATTTTTGGAATAGTATAGGTTCACAAATCATTCAGAAAGTGTAGCAATTCTTTCAGACAGGTTCCATGCCTCAAGACTGGAATTACACTCTTATTTGCCTCATTCCTAAAATTCTGATTCCTTTGTCAATGGAAGACCTGAGACCAATAAGCTTGTGTTCTGTTCTTTACAAGATCATAACCAAGATATTGGTGAACAAACTTCAACCACTTCTGCCCCAGCTCATATTCCATACCCAATCAGCCTTTTGTTGCATAAAACTGATAACAAACAACATTATGATAGCTCATGAAGTCTTTCATTGTTTAAAAACACACCCAACTTTCTTGGAAACTCATATGGCCTTGAAGACAAATATGTCTAAGGCATATGATCGCATGGAATGGCCATTTATATTGGGAGTACTTAAACATATGAGTTTTCATCATAAATGGCTTATATGGGTGGAAAAGTGCATATCAACAACGACGTATTCGATTCTCATCAACAACAAATCCACATGGTATGATTTTTCCCCAAAGAGGGTTAAGACAGGGAGACCCTCTGTCTTTTTTTCTCTTTGTGTTATGCAAAAAAGCTCTCATTCACCAAATTAGAAAAAGGAAGCTGCTGGGAATATTGTTGGGTTACAGGCATCGGTAGATGGTCCTTCTATATCTCATTTATTGTTTGTAGACGATAGTCTCTTTATCTGTCAAGCTTCATTCCATAAGTGGTTACAGCTAAAAGAAGTCTTAGACAGCTACTGTTTGATATCAGGCCAGGAAATTAGCTTATAAAAATCAGCATTTACCTTTGAAGTTAATGTGAATGAGGAGACTAAAGCTGCAATAAAAGTTTCATCCAACATCTTTAATGAAGGTGGGACTGGTACCTACATTGGTCTGCCAGAATGTTTCTCTGGATCTTAAGTCAAATTACTCAAGTTTATAACTGAGAAATTGAAGAGTATAATTTTTGGGTGGTTTGCAAGATCTTTATCCCATGGGGCAAGGAGATTATGCTTAAGGCATTGGTTTTAGATCTCCATGTATACGTAATGAGTTGCTTTAAAATTCAAGCTACAAACTGTCGAAACATAACTTCAGCTTTAGCTGACTTTTGGTGGAATTCATCGGAAACTAAGAAGAAGATTCATTGGGTGGCATGGGAAAAATTATGTTTGAATAAGGAATAGGGTGGTCTTGGGTTCAAAGATTTTCAAAGTTTTAACCAAGCCTTATTAGCCAAAAACGCTTGGAAGGTTCTGAAAGAACCACACTCTCTGCTTGCGAGGTTTATCAAAAGTTTATACTTTCCTAATTCTGAATTTTTGGGAGCCAATGTAGGATCACGACCCTCATATGGTTGGAGAAGTCTAAGGTATGGATGTGAGTTACTAACAACCTATTTATCTAGAATCATAGGGAATGGCAATTCAATTTGGGTTTGGGAATCTAGTTGGATAAATGATTATGTACCAAGATTACCTATGTTGAAGCACTTCTCTATCAACCTTGATCTCTTAGTGTCAGATTTGATTGACATGGGTACTAGAAGATGTGATATGGCTAAGTTGCAACATCTGTTTTTACAAAAGGACAGTGTTCTCATCACTACTGTGGAAACCCGTATTTTGACGAGGATTTTTTTTCGTTTTTGTATATATATTTC
>OVBE01001027.1:0-40806 GCA_900406425.1 Iberis pinnata
AAAACCAACATCACGTTTCAATATATATATATATATATATATATATATTATTATTATTATTATTATTATTGATATTTGATTTTATTTACATACTGAAATAATCAAACATATAAATATAATTTAGTTTAACTACAACTAATTTAACCAACCAAAACTTCAAAAATCTTATCTTTAATTTTCGATTAGAAACTTAAAAAAACATCACTAAATATTAAATAAATGAAGAAAACCAATAGTTTTAGTGTAGATGTAAACATATAAAGTTATTAACTGTCGGGTTTAAAGTTTGGTTACTTGAAACCATTGACTTGGTTTACCAAGATTGTGAAATCAATTTAAAGCAAGTAAAATAGTTTGGTTTAGTAAATTCAAACCGAAGACATCTAATTGAAGACCTCGGTTTAGGCTCAAGCTTGGTACGTCATCGTTTCAGTCATCATCTTCAAATCATAAGAAATTGAAGCTGAAGATTGTTGCGAGCCGTTGAGGAAGGGAAGTTTCAACTGAATCTTGAGCTCATGAGCTTATATAAGTAGGTCGTAGCATATGCGTGATTGGGGAAATTAGCAGTAGTACAATTTCGTAGTTTATGTTAAGTCGTGAGAGAGAGATTAAGATTTATTCGATGAGAGTATTTTTGGTAAACAATCCCGTGTATTGCGGCTGCAATTCTTCTTCTTAGTGGGTTTCAAAGACAATCATCGGCCCATACATAGGAAAGCTTATGCTCCTGAACTGGGTGAACAATTTTCCGTGTTGATTCAATTTTACGTTTCTTGTTTGATTAGTTCTAGTTTCTCTTTGAGGTTTCGTTGACTTTTACAAGTTATTCATAGTTGGGATTGAGATATAACCGCAAGAAGTGGTATCAAAGCTCTAGGAGAGGATCAAAGTTATGGGTCAATGTCATTAATCTTCTCCAAACGATGGCTTATGCAATAATTGAGATGGGGAAGTTCAATGGAACAATCGACTATTACATGGGAAATAAAAGCTATTGGCAAACCTCAAGATTCTTGGATTAATGGAGGCTCTAAAGGCTCAACAAAAGGAACTGGAGAAGAACTGAGCACAAATACTGAATCAAAGTGCGATGATGGTGAAGAGAAAATTGAGACAAGTTCTCCAGCAAAGGAGAAAGAAGACTCAGCTCTGGAAGAAAAGAAAAGGAAGGTTCGAAGCACAATAGTTTTGAGTGTCACAGATCAGGTACTTCGTAAAATTATCAAAGAAAAGAGAGCAGCATGTATGCTCAACATTCTTGATAAGATGTCTCTGTCTAAATCACTGCCTAGCGTAATTTACCTGAAACGACGTCTTTATGGCTTTAAAATGAATGAGTCTTTGACTATACAAAATAACATTGATGAATTCTTGAGATTAATTACATATTTAAAAAATTTTAGATTCAATATATCAGATGAGGACATGACCATACTCCTCTTAATGTCTCTCCCCGAGCAGTTTGATCACCTGTAGAATACTTTGAGATATAGTAAAGTGTCACTAACATTTGATGAAGTTGTGAATGAAATAAACTCAAAGCACCTAGAATTAGACTCTACTAGTAAGGCCAACAAGACACAAGGTGAAGATCTATATGTTAATCCAGGGACCAAAGGAAATCCAAAGAACAAAGATAAAGGTAAGGGTAAAGGGAGATCCAAACAGAAGGGTAAAGATAGTGCTCCAACCTGCTGGAGTTGTGGAGAAGAATGTTAATTCAAAAGAACTTGAAGTTGGCGTTGTTGAGTGTGAGCTCACATCCTGAAGTCAAATTCAGAACCACTTTATCGCGACCTTCAATCTTTGAATGAACTGTGTTTCCCATGAAAAATTGCTCCTCATATTTGTTCTTCTAATAAGTCGTGAACATAGACTTATCAGCACAGATGTGCGTGGTTGCACCAATATCATAGCACTATTCTTTCGGGTTATCGTCAACCATGTTGACTTAAGAGAAAACCGCACACATGTCTTCCTCAGTAAGGTATGTTTGAGGTTTATTCTTCCTTAACAACACTTCGGCACATATATGATTTGTATCCTTGCTTTCCACAGTTGTGCGCTTTCTTTTGAACTTCTTATCTTTTCCATGCTTCTTGAAGTTCGCTGAGGATGTTGGTTTAAGGGACTTTTTTTTGAAACGTCTGTTTCTTTTTTCCTTTTCTTTTCATTTCGACCACATTTATCCTATGTTGCTCCGAAGTAGAAAAGTTGGTAGGGTTCGCTCTCCTATATGAAATCTCATGATGACATAAGAAGCGATATCAGTTTCTTCTTATGCTTCAAATAGTTATTGAAGCTTAGCCAACTTGGGGGAAGCTTCTTAATAATGCAACTGACCGTGAAAATTTCATCGATCATCATCCCTTTGGCTGTAATCTCATGACAAATGAGACTCCATGCGTCGACTTATTCCATGATGGGTTTTGAGTCCACCATCTCGAGGTCCAAAAACTTCGCGATGACAAGTTTTGTACTTCTTCTCTAAGGCCATCCAGAGCTCCTTAGAGGTTTATGCTTTCTGACTGTACACTTTGTACAATGGATCAATGAGGCGGCCTAAGATCCAACCTCAACAAACAAAGTCATGATGCTTCCAAGCATGAACGAGAACTTGTATGTAAGCATAACTGTTTCCAAGATGAACGATCGGTGGATCTTCCGTAAGGAATTTATCGATATTCAAATTGCTCAAGTAGAAGAGCATTTTGTTTCGCCACATCTTGAATTTTGCCCTGTCAAATTTCACACGCAGTAGGCAGTATGCCATTGCAGAAGGAAACTGAAACATTCTGACGAAGGCATCTTTTTGAAGCGAAGGCTGGGCCGTATTGCCAGTAGCCACATACCCATAATTTTTTCCATCAATGTGGACATTCATATCGACGTTAGTATTCTCGGTTGACATATGTGAAACAGAAACAAAAAAATATCGATCTTAGTAATTTTTTCGTGGAAACGTTGAAATGAATCATGAACTGGAAAAACGTTTCTGGAAAATCGATAGAACTCAAATCCGATTTACAGCGGTAGCTAAATACAAATTTTAAGAATTAAGATTGTAGGTATCGAAATATCGGACCGAGCTAAAGACGATTTAAAAACGTTACGAATTGATAAATACACTGAGTTGAGGCAAAACTCTTTTCTTAATTCTTAAAATTGACTATAGTAAGATGGCTTACCGCGATTCAGAATCCGTTGATACAACTGTGGATATTTTCGTTAAGATTTATTCTTAAACAAAGCCTGATTGAACTTAGCATCAAACGATACTCTCGAAACACATGAAAAGGAAAATTTGTTGTATTTGTATTTTTTTTGTTCAAGAAACAAAAACTTATACTTTTTCTGCTTTTGAATTCGAAAATCGGATGGAAAAGAATGAATGAGGGAGGCTTTATATATAGGAGATAAAGAGGTGAGTGTTGCGAATGGATGTAATTGTTCGTGTGGAGGGACTGATTAAAAAAATAGACCAAGCCAATCAGGCCCAGACCCCACACACACGATCGACCGAGCCGAGCGCGCGCGTGTGGTCCTACGTCTCCATGCCTTAGCACACTTCTGGAACTTGGTGAGAGTTAATCTATATATAACGCTACATTTTTTCTCCTAAGCAATGTGAGATAAATTAATTTTGGTTAATTCGTTGATTTTTTGTGACTAACACATTTTGACATCACATTTCTCATTCAATTTGACTCAAATTTTGACATTTATATATTCAAAGTTATAGTTCAAATTACAAGAATTCGGGAATTCCTAGTAACGATCTTACAGGAAAATTCGCCGAAAAAGTAATGAAAGTCATTATGTTAAAATTTGAGTTTCAACAGTTTGTGTTAATTCACACGTGTGTAGTTCATGAATAAATTAGACTTAATCTCATAGTTTATGATCAACTTCTTAGTTAAAACATGATTTGAATATTTGTATCTTTTGAAAAGCTTTTAACATAGTTAGTTTTCATGAAATTTGATGTCTATCAAAATGAATAATGTATCCATAGACATTTCAGAAGGTATTAATAAATCAAAATAAGTAGTTTGTTATTTACTAATCTAATGCTAGATAGCAAAATGTTACAAACTTAACCGCATAAAAAGAGCACACAAACTTTCTTTTCGGAATCTACAAAAAAAAAAAAACAAATAAAATTATACGATATTTGCAGTTGTCGTTTTGGAGAAATTTGGGTCAGTAGGAACTACGGTTACTCCGGTCTCTCCTGCTCCATTGTCAGCGTCGGCTTTAGGTTTTGATACGGCAACGTTTTGCTTGGGAAGGTGCTTGCTGGAGTTATGATCGATGGATTTCCCCGGAAGATTGAGCCACGTATAGACAGACATGCCGGCAAGAGCCGCCACGGCACCACAAATGCTGACGAAACCAGGATCGGAGCCAAAAATAACGTAACCACCAAGCAAGATCACACATGTCTTGAATTGCCCTAATACTACATGAGATGTCGCTGATGTTGCCCTGTTACCATACCAGCAATTAAACGAGCTAAATGAAGCAGAAGCAAATCATATAAAATCAAGACTGATCATCAAACGGAAGTAAAGAACAAAAGGACTAACCCGAGAGCGAGTGCACCAGACCACTGGAGAAGAAATCCGAGTAGAGCCGAGACGAGAATTGCAGTAGAATTACCTAAGTCCCATTTGAAGAGCAAAACACCAGGTGGGTCAAGCCATGGCATGAGAGCCAATAAGAAGAAGACTGTAAACGGCGTCGTCTTCCACATCAATCTGCGTTATAAAGAGTTAGCTTAAGCCACAAGTATAAGAAAGATAGAGACTCTTACGCTAGGGCTGTCCAGTTAGCTTGTTGCTGAAGATTAGACCAGAGGATTTTATTGATGGCACTTGGAATTATCCAAGCAACAGCTACCAATGCGCCGAACAAATTGAATTCTAGATCTGTCACTGTTGCAATAGCCACGCCTAGAGATACTACAGCTAATGCCATGACCTGTGAGATGACAAATTCTAAAACAGAGTAAGCACCAATAGATCTGGCAAATGTCATAAAGCTCAAGCAAAACCTTTGTGGAAGAAATGGTTTTCTTGAAGAGTACAAACTCTGCAAGAACAATTGTTGGCGTCACTGCGATCTTAGCCATCTGATAGAATCCAACGCTGGAAACAAACAAATATATATATATATATATATACATAAAGCTTTTAGCTTTCAAGTATGAGACTAGGAGATGAAACAGAGCTTAAGTTATGAATTTTTGGTGAGGTTTTTTTAACAGAACCTGTTGTGTTTGAGGCTGGTATTAGCGAGCCCAGAAGCAAAGGCCATGACAGCTCCAAGAGAGAAGAGAGAGGAGAAGGGTGTTGTCTTTGATGGAGGTGACATTGGAAGTAATGAAAGAGACTTGAAGAAAGCTAGAAGAATCCAAGCAACCATATAGTGAATCAATGTTAGAAAGATTGGAAAATTGAATCCAACTCTTCCCATCACCTGCACAATTTTACAATCATTACAACATTGGAAACGAAAACAAGAACAATTTGGAAGAATCAATAAGAAGCCAAATTTACTAATTTATTGGCGAGAATGATTCCAACTGCAACAATGAAATTAAATGACATTGCAACAACAGGGCCACAAAATCGTTGTTGTTGCCGTTTAGCTCCTTCAGATGTTTTAAGCTCATTGTATAAAGAACTTCTGAGTTCTTCCAAAGCTCGTCCTGTCGAATCAATGAAAAAAAAAAAAAAACAAAAATCAGATCAAACAAACCTAAAGCCAAATTCATTTTCATCAGACGCAATTGAACAAACAGGTGATGAACATTATTTCTTAAAATGGAATCAAACCCTTATTGTTCCATTTAAATAAACAATCCAATCAATTACGTGAGAATAAAGCATCGTGTGTTATTAAAGAGAAATCAATCACACCTGCTTCTGCAGCATCACTGTCTTTCCTTTTGAGAAATTTCCTTGCATCTTTTCCAAACAAAGAATCAACAATACCCATCACACAATTCTTCTTCTTTTCCTCACTGATTGTTTTAATACTTTCTGTGAAAAACCCAGATCACATTTTCCGTTCTAAAAATACGAATAATCTGGATTTAAGAAATGACATGGGATTGGTTTCGGCTGGTATATAAGAGGCAAGAGCCCTTTGCATAAAAAGAGAGATAAGCAGTTGCTTCAATTCGCATTTTCATTGCGTATCTTTTTGTCCTATTTTAATCATTAATCTCGAAATTTATTAAAAATTGAGGAATTTGGTTATTTTGTTTTCACTTGAGATAATTGTCGACTGTATATATTGCCACGTGTTTGCTTCAAGTACGTCCAATTGGTGAGCTCGCTCATCGAAATTATTCAGCTCGGTACGAGGTTTTATCTTCGCCGTTGAAAAATACCAACAATTATTGTTTCTTGCGTAATTCATTCAAATATTCACTTGTAGGCTTTTTTTTTTTTTTTTTTTCACCTCGGCAAAAAAAAAAACATTANACAAATCCAAAGAGAAAATGAAGAGCCTACTGATATAAATAATCTACACCGCTGTCTTGCCGTCCGAGATAGAAAATCTGCATGTGTATTATAATCCCGCGAACTAGGGGTGTTCAATGTGGATAAACCAAACTGAACCGAACCGATCCGAACCGAATTATGCTATATGGTACGGTTATGGATAAACCATATAAACCGTTTGGATACATATTTTTAAAAACCATGGATATGGATATGGTATGGATATTAACCAAGAAACCCGATCAAATAAAAAAAAAACCGACGTTTTTAATTTAAGTAATATATATATATATATATATATCATATAAAATGTATAGATTTACAATTTACTATAAAAGCCAATGTTACTATAAGAAAAAGAGACAAGAGCAAATGATGATTGACATTACTATAAGAGAGTTCAATAACTTATGGGTTTTTTTTATGATCCTAAGTTTTTGATTTTTCTCTTTTATCACTTCTTAATTAGTGTAAAACTACCATAACTTTTGTTGTTTTTCATTTGCATTCACCACTTTTTATGTACAATTAAGGACATTGTTTAACTTTTGAAGTTTGAATTTTCTACTTTATCACTTTATAACTAATGTGGAACTAGTTTATTTACTTGTTATCACATTTTTTATGTACAAGTATACCAATCAATAGAATTTTTACATGTTTACTAAATTAAAATAAATATAAAATTATATATATGGGTTTTGGTAAAAAAACGAATAAACCGAGAACCGATGGTATCCAAACTGAACCGAAATAGATATGGTTTAAATATGGTAACTATTTTCCAAAAACCGAAAAACCGAAAAAACCAAACTGAAACCGAACCGATATCCACATTGAACACCCCTACCGCGAACAATGATGAATCTTCATATTCAGATATATTCTTCGATAAGAAATCACATCGCCTAATTATGATCTATACGTCGGTCAATCAAGTGGATGTCGAAGCATTGAAACTAACTCTTTGGAGTCTGTATAGAAAACATAGCACGTTTTTTCCATCTTAAATAAGCTCTGCACATAGTGCTGATAGACTCTGGTGAAATCCCCTACATCCCATTATCGAAATGGATCCTGATGGATCCTTGAGTATCCATTCCACGCCACATGTGGGATCTTCCATCTTCCATGAGCCATCAACAAAGCATACAACCTGTTGAGGGAGACTCACATTTGTGGTAGCTATTGGTAACTCTACTCGGCATGGAGGTCGAGCCACCAAGTTTGTGGTATGCGCGTGCATCCAATCAGACACCATTACTAAAAAATTTGGTGGATTTCAGGTCGTCTCATTAAAAACTTTTTTATTTTGCGCTTTCCAGATATACCATAGAATCCATAAGTACTCATCCTTGGCTACGAACCCACCTGTTAGGGAATTACTATAGGAGTATAGATATTGAATGTTCTCTAACATGCTCGCCGTTGGGAAAGTTCATTGAATGGTAGGAATTGATGAGAGTGCCCAAGTTTGAAATTTCGGAGGACATGTGAACATGGCATGATTAACCGTCTCTTCTACCTCACCACACCGTGTGTAAAGGCGATCGATCCAAATGTTTTGTTTAGATAGTTGCACATTTACCGTGATTACCCCTGAAGTAACCTGCCACATAAAATGTTTCAACTTTGGTGGTGCGTCCTTTTTCCACACATGTGCTTTAAGGTCATTTAGTGAAGAAAGTTGGTTTAAAAAAATCATATCCTCATCAAAGTTTGAGGCCAGACTATCATACCCAAATTTGACCGTGTAAATATCATATTTAGAGAAGTGCCAAGAATAATTGCCGGTCGCATCCCTTAAAGGCCTTATACATTGAATCCTTGAAATAGTCGAGGGGGAAAACAATTGACGGAGGAGCGGTGTTCTCGAAGTTGTTCTATCCTCTCTTAAAAGATTCACCACACGTAGCTCTGAGTATAGAGTAGAATAATCACTAACACCTGGGTGGGGTTTTATCTTCGGTATCCAATTATCCTCCCAAACCTCAGTTTGAGTCCCATCTCCAATTGTACGCCGCAACCCTTGATGGAAAAAAGAGTGAACCCCCCATATACTCCTCCAACCATGTAACGGTCTTGTTGGTTTAGTTGTCGTAAATGATAGATGATTCCTGTAATATCTCCCTTTGAAGATTTTTGCAAAGAGGGAATTCGGGTTTGAATATAACCGCCATAGCTGTTTAGCTAGTAACGCCTGGTTAAACAGATCTAGAGATTTAAAACCCATACCATCCATTTGTTTTGAAAGGCAGAGTTTTGGCCAGGCAACCCAATGAATACCACCTCCCCCGAATTTTGTACACCACCAGAATTTTGCAATTGCACTTGTTTGTGTATGAGATCGTTTGGTAGCCGAAAACATGACATAACATATGTTGGTAATGCTTGCGCTACCGATTTAATCGTAACCTCTTTCCCGCCTTTTGAAAGGAATTTTGCAGACGAGACATTTATCCTGCTATTCAACCGATCTCGAACATAAGCAAAAACTTGACTTTTTGACCCCTGAAGGTGCTCTGGAATACCTAGATATCTTCCACCTCCCCATCCGTAAATATACACAAACGTTCCTTTAGCAGATAACGATCTTGTGGTAACACTTTCTTACCAAAATAAATCGTTGACTTACCCAAATGAATGCATTGTCCGGACGTATGTCCATACGCCTGGAGAATATTGTCTATTGCATCACACTCCTGGAGATGGGCTTTGCCAAAAAAAAATTTATCATTAGCGAAAAGAAGATTAGTCAAACTCGGGCATGATCGTTCCATTCAGATTCCACTGATGAGATCTTTTTGCTCTGTCGCATTCACATTAGCGATAAGCACCTCAGTACAGAGGATAAATAGATATGGAAAAAGTAGAATCATCTTGGCGCAAGCCCCAGGACGAACATATTCTCTATTTGAAAACACCATTTATTACGACTTGTAGGCTGGTAACTTTTAATTATTAAAATCATTTTTAATGTTTTTTTTGTAGACTTTTATTTATGAGAAAGATAACAATATTTTTTTTTGTCAAAAAAACAATATCGTTTTTTTTACTTATGTCTTATATATATATGGTGTAAATCATTATATTCATACAAAAGTTCAGACCTACATTTTAATTTGTTTATATATGGTATAAATCATTATTTTCACCAAGAATTAAACTAGAAAACTCATATAACTAACATATGAATTAAAACCACTAGTTATACCATTGATTATTAATTATATATTCATTTATATGATAGACGTGTAACATATAGTTTTATATTAATAATGCATAAAACGAGAAAAAAGTTAGATACTTAAGAATGACGTTTGAACTCGAAATCAAGAGAAGCTTTAATTCCAAGATTTGGAAGTCTCAACAAACTAATCTTGAAGTTGAAGGGCCTACACAACAATCAAACAAAAAGCTGCAAGGCCAACATCACCATCTTTTATTAACTACATAAAAATAACGTTTTTGTATTTTTGTGGATACATCACTTCAATAAATTCTTTCTCTTTCGGTATGGCTAAAAATATAACAAAGTGGCCATGGAGCTTTTCTTGTGAAAGCTGGTTTTGTTTGGTTCACAAAAGGCAATCCCATTTTTGTGAAAGTTTCTATGGTTCAGACAGAAGCACTGAAACAGTGGCAATTTGTATTTAATTAACATGGATGTTGATACGCCTATTTACAATCAGCCCTAATCCAACTATATCAGCTGGTTTATCAAATCCAGTCTGGGAACATAAAAGCGTAAGTAAGGATAATTAACATCTGTATAAATTAACTATTGATATTTTTATTTTTAATTTAATCGATGTATCCTTCGTCTGAGCTAAGATCTAACTCCACATCTTATTATATAAACCGGAACACGTTTTACGTGAATGCGACACATAAACAAAATTATAATTCATGAGATCGTGAGATTTTGAGATATGTCAATGTAGTATTCTAAACTAATGAAAAATTTATTATTGCTAATTTATTACTTTTCTAAATTAATTGAAAAATAGGTATTGTTCTTTAATTGGAAACCACATAATACAAGCATAATAACTAAAGAAAAAAAAAATTGATTTTATAAATTAAATATAATTAAATAATGATTAAGTCGCCTAGTGGCTGTGTCACCGTTGTTGCCTTGTTACCAGACCAGAGTTCAAATATGGTCATTCGCATAACAAATGCATTTTCTCCTATTTATGGAGTTTGAGCTATTGAGCCGGCCAGTTGTGACTCATAAATTAATGTGACATAAATTTAAATATAATTGATAAGATCAAAATAACAAAAATATATAATCCCTTGTTTCTTAATATCAAATATTTTAGGATTTTCACACATATTAAGAAGACACATTATTATCAGTTATTAAATGCATTGTTTTTTTAAAATAAACAATTTTCTATAAATTTCAACCAATAGTATCTTAGAAAATTTTAATTTTATTAATTAATGTGTGTTGAAGTTTACGATATGCAACTAAATCACATTGAAAACCAAAAAATCTATCTTTTTGAAACAAAAGAAAAAGTCTAGAAAAACTATTAATAAGAAACATCGGGAGTAACTTATAAAAGATTAATAGTGTAAAATTTGAAGAATAAAATATATATACTTTTATGTTGGTTTAAGACGAAAATATGTAATATGTTAATATTAATTTTAACGATTTTATAAAAGAAAACTAGAGATCAAAATAAATAAATAGAGATTACAAGATTAAAATAATGTGATGTAAAGACGATTAAAGGTATAAATTTTGAAGAGTATATATACGCATTTTATCTTTGTTTAAAACTATAAAATCGTAACATAGATTGATATTAATTTTAACGATACTGAATATTATCAAGACTATTATATTGGTGCTAAATATTTTTGTAAAATTTTTTTATTGTATATTAAAAATTTATGTTTTTATCACAAGTTTTTTTTCGACTTTAAAATTCACACGTCTTAATTTTTATCATCATTTTGTTTATAAGAGAATTGTTAAAATATAACAAAAATTTACTCTCATAAGATAAATATATTTTCAAAAGACTAATGTTTATTCATTTTTGACGTTCAATTTTGAGGTAATAATATTGTATATATATATATATATATATATACACACGTTTTCAAATCAATAGATAATTAGTTTTCATAATTTCGATAATCAAATTTAACCATGAATACTTATAATTATGATTTAAAAAAATCTAATAATACATAAACTTTGATAATACTATCTATTAAAATATATAATCACATGAATTATCATTTTTATAGCTAAATAATTTATTTTCCTATGTATCATGCGGGTCCTAATCTAGAATGCTTATGTAGAATAATTTTTATTGTTAATTTATTAACTTTCTAAAATAATGAAATAACAAAAATAAATATTTATTATTCTTTTAAATGAAAAGTATACAAAATATTGATTTTATAATTTAAGCATGAATTAGAAGATTAAAATAACAAAAATATACAATGTGTAAAAACTAATATTTTTAGGCTAATTTAATTATGGATACTTATAATTATAATTTACAAACAAAACTAATAATAACTAAATTTTTATTTTAACGCCGATTAGAATATATAATCACATGAGTTATCATTTTTAAATCTAAATAATTTACCTGCGTATCATGCGGGTCCTAATCTAGTATTATTAAAATTTGGATTTTCTTACACTCAAAAGTGTATGTAAATAACTAAATTATTAGTAAGTTATATATAATCTAAATTAATTGAGATATTTGACACTGGAAAATCAATCGTGGATAAATTTTTTTAAGATATAATTTTTCTTATTAGAAAAATAAAAGTTTGTATATTTAATAACATTATTGAGAAGTAGATCTGAAAGATAAATATTTATTTGGGTGGTATATTACAATATGTCATTAGTTACATTGTACTAATAGAATTAAATAACAAACAAAAATAGAAAAAATAGATTTTAACCTGAATTGGTTTTTGATGTTGGATTATTAAAGAAGGCTGGAATATAGAAAACAACTCTACCTCATTTTTCAAGGCTATCCCTTCCACGCAGAGATGCATGAAACCTGATTCAGTCAAAAATTCAAATTTAATCCACATACTTAACATCATCATCATTCAGAGTAGCTCCATGAATATCGTCGATACTACCACGAGTCACTTTTATCGAAAATTCAGTTGCTTAAATAGTCAATAAGATTTCATTATTAGTTGGAATAGGAAAAAAAGTGCTTAAAATAAATATAGCATTGATTCATAACATAGACAATATTTAGAAATAGCCGACGACATAAAAAATTGGTTGAAAATCATAATTTGGCATGTACTGAGCTGAATTATAATATTGATTTTAAAATCGATAATTATAGGAATTTGAGTGGTTAACAAAGTAATTAATAGAATTTTGGGTGTTAAAAGATTATTATTGGGATCCATCGATGATTTTTTTCCTAATCAAATAAAACAAATTTCTGTTTATATAGCAGAAAAATGATGACTGTTGGGTATAAATTTAAAGGGTGATTCTCAAAAATATCACAAAATTATGTATATTCCAAAAATACCATACACTTCAAATATTTCAAAAAATACCACTATTTTTTCCAAAAATACTACAAAAATATTTTTGATCCAAAAAATACCACAAATTTGAAATAGCTTTAAATTATAAAACCCCAAAAAAAACCCTAGCCCTTTAAAACTAAACTCTAAACTCTTTTTAGTGAACCAAAACTCAAAATTTTAAATTTTAAACCCTTAAAAGTCACTTTTTATGTTTGTAGTTTTTTTGGAACATTAGAGTGTGTGGGTATTATTGAAACTTTTGGGAGTGTGTGGTATTTTTAAAATTTAAACTTCTTTTGATGGTATTTAGGGAATTCCTCTAAATTCTATACATATAAATTATTTATTATAAAATAATGGGGGATTTTCAAAAATACCAAAAAATTAGGCATATTCCAAAAACACCACAAACTCCTAAAGCTCCAAAAATACCATATTTTTTCCAAAAATACCACAAAATTGTTTTTGTTCCAAAATACCACAAATTTAAAATAACTTTAAAAATTATAATTTTAATACTAAAACCTCAAAACCAAACTCTACCCCTTTTAAAACTAAATGCTAAACTCTATTTAGTGAACTCAAACCCAAAATTTTAAATTTTGAACCCTTAAAATATACTTTTTGTGTTTGTGGTATTTTTGAAAAATTTGATAGTATGTGATATTTTTTTGAACTTTTGGGAGTGTATGATATTTTTGAAAATTTAACTTGTTTTATAGCATTTGAAGTAGTTCCTCTAAAATAATTGAGTTTAAATAATCCAAATGGGAAAACAAATCAAAATCTCAAAAACCAATATAATTACAATACTTATATTTATCTATAGTTTGATTTACGTAAAAGTTTTGTATCCAATTATAACTAATAACTTTTATAGTCTCTCTTCTCGCCTCTCTCTCTCTTCTCTCTCTCATTTTTCGCAGATCTGAGAACTGAAGAGTCCCGGCGGCAAGAAGAATCCCCTCTTCTCACTACAAAGCCCTTGCACCGCAACTTAGGGCTTCCGGCAAGAATCCAGCACCGGTGCCCGGCGGCCAGCGCTTCAACCGTAGACCTTTCCGGCGAGCCATCAGACAAAAAACCGGGGGTCAGACTAAGCTTACTCTCGGCGAGAAGCTTCTGGAAGACGAACCGGTCCACAACACCGGTGTTCGTGGCTTCCTAAAAGGCGGACGAGAAGATTCTCTGGTGGCCGTGGTCTTTTCCGGCGAGAAGATTTCTTCCTCCCCTAAAAACGGCGGCGGCTCTCAAGACGTACTCGCTTGAGGACGGCGACCTTCGGCGGAGTTGTCGTACAGAACCGAAGGGAGACCAAATCTGTCCTCCTCCTCGCGAGATCCCTCTTCCACCGGCGGTTCTTCTCGAGGATATCAGACGGAAACGTCTTCGCCACCTGCTCCTCCTCCATGTCTCGGGTCTTCTTCAGTTTGGGTGTCTGCGAAAAACTTCCTCTCCGTCTCGTCGGCCGCAGGAGGTGCAGCTCCGGCGGTATCCGCGGTAATCAAACGAGGCGGCGCAGATCTAGGGTTTTCCTAGATTTGCATGTGTTAACTTAACCATAGTTAAATCAAGACTGCGATTAGGGTTAGCAAACCAGGGTTAAGTTAATACATTGTGGGCTTAAGGCTTTTTGTATTTTGGTTTGTTAAGATTGGATCTGGACCTATTCTTAGGATTTTATAATAGCCCAATATCTAGATGTAATATAAGTCTTTCAATAGAATATCCTTTAACAAAAAAAAAAAGTTTTGTATCCAATTACATACCGACACATGTGAACATGTGAGCATGATTTTCAATATTTTTATTCAACTGTGTTGAATCTTTTCAACACCAAACTTATCACTTCACTTTTTTATTTTTTCACCTCCTCCATTGAAAAAATTAAATAGTTGAATAATATATATTTAAGGAATTTCTTTAAACACCATAAAAAGAAGTTCAAATTCCAAAAATATCACATACTCCCAAAAGTTTCAAAAATACCACACACTCTCAAATGTTCCCAAAATACCACAAACATAAAAAGTAAATTTTCAGGGTCTATAATTTAAAATTCTGGGTTTGGATACACTAAATAGAGTTTATGGTTTAGTTTTGAAGGGGGTAAAGTTTGGTTTTGGGATTTTATGGTTTAAATTTGAAGTTTTAAAGTTATTTCAAATTTGTAGTATTTTTGGAACAAAAATATTTTGGGGGTATTTTTGGAAAAAATGTGATATTTTTGAAACTTTTGGGAGTGTGTGGTATTTTTGGAATCAACCTACTTTTGGGTGGTATTTCTGAGAATGCCCCTATATATTTAGCATGTTCAATATAAGTAGTCTAAGTGAATCAGACATCAAGAAGCAGCATGAATATCAATATGCCTTTTTGATGTTTATATATTAACTAATGACTGTTCCGCTCTTCGGACGGGTTATATATTTTTAGTTACTTTATTCGTAAAAAGTCATATATTTGTTTATATATAGTTTTGTTATATTTCTTATGTGTTTTTTTCATATTTGGAATTTTTTGTTTTTTTTTTGTTATCGATTTTTTGTTTTCTATTGTTTTTTTTCTTATTCATTTTTAGGTTCGGCCATATAATTCGCTAATAAGGATCGTTCAATAAAGTACACAAGCTATTTTGTCTTTTTTTATCTTTACACGTCTCTTTTCATCAATTTTTTTCTCTAAAATTGTTTTTTGTAGGTATTGATAGGTGGAAGAAAGATATATTCGCTAATATTTTAATCAATTCGTGAGCGATCTTTATTTCATATGTTTTCCTTTGGCTCTCAAAATTTTAGGTATCATTTTTTTCTTGCATTCCGTTTGTTGAGGATTCTCATAATTGTATTGTTAAATCTTTTGATTAGTCATATGCATTTTCAGTTGTCTTTCTCTTTTGGTTTGTTGTCATTTTACAATTTTTTCTAACTTTAAATTATGATTTGATTTTAGTTAGATATACTATTTTGTCATTTTGTCCCGTTAGTTCGCGTATTGGATTGTGCATTATTTTTTGTGTGTTTATTAATTTTCATATTGACATACAAAATGTGGTACATGTTAATTTTCTTTATGTATTTTATGAATAATCTTTTTATAATATGTTTAATAAAAAATGTGAAATAAAATTTTTAAAATGATAAACAATATAAATATTATTCATATAATTAAATTATCTATTAAATCATACGATTAGTTATAATATTTATATTTTTAATTCAATATTTATATATGTCTCTAGTTGTCCTTTGTTTCTTCATCTACAATCATCACTTCTTTTTTCTCTCCTTCTCTCTAATGCTGCTTTTTCTCTTTTATATGTGCTAATATATATGTTTCTTGTGGATACTCCAACCAGTTATCTTGTCGAAAAATTTAACATCTTCGTTGGATTGAATTTCATGTATATTTGGATGATTTAAGTTTTCTTGTCTTTTGCTTGTGCATGGTGTAGATTATGAGTTCTTCATCCTATAGAAATCTTTTGTTTATTTTCTTTAGGATTGTAATGTATAAATTTTTAAGGTAATTCAATAGGTCATTCAACTTCTAGGTTAAGTTCTTTATTAAATCATACTCTTAATTATAATATATATATATATATATATCTAGAGAAAACGCATAAAAAACTGTCAGAATGTCACTTTGAAACAATTTTAACCTTGACAAAAAAACCACTAACATTTTTAACCTTGAACCTTAACTTTTTTTGAAAAATTGCATGGAAAACCCTGAAGGCGGCAACCGCCTTACATGCCGTCTTTTCCGCCGTTTTTTCTGACAAAATAGTTAACGGCGGCGTTGACTTTTTTTTTTTTTCAGAAAATTCGTTTTTAATAAAAAATTCGAAAAACTAAAAAAATCACAAAAATTTCAGAAAATTATAAAAAATTACAAAAAATTATAAAAATTTTCAAAAATAAAAAATTATAAAAATTATAATAAAAATTTCAGAAAATTATAAAAAAAATCATAAAAATTTAAGAAAATTATAAAAATTTCTCAAAATTATAAGAAATCATAAAATTTCAAAAAATTATAAAAAATTCAAAAATCCTAAAAAATAAAATAATTCACCAATTTAATTTTAAAAAACTAAGTTCATATATAATCGATTTTCATGAAGGAATAAACAAATTCTTCCAACTTTAGGTAACAAATATTGGCAAAACTAAAGTTGGAAGAATTTAATAGGTGCATGTAACGAATGACAAAACCTTGTAGAGTGAAATACTAAAGAAAATGTTAGGTAAAAAGAACAAAATCTAAACAAATTAATATTAATTTAATAGTAAATTCTTAAAAGTTTTAAAAGTTCTTACTATTTTTGTATGTAATATTTTAATATTGGTACTACATACTATAGGGATGTATAACATCCCTATATATATTAGCACAACTAAAGTTGGAAGAATTTGTTTATTTTTTCATTAAAATCGATTATATATGAACTTAGTTTTTTAAAATTAAATTGATGAATTATTTTACTTTTTAGGATTTTTTAAGTTTTTATAACTTTATGAAATTTTATGATTTTTTATAAATTTTTTGAATTTTTTATAATTTTTTTAAAATTTTTTTGATTTTTTTATAATTTTCAGAAGTTTTTATTATAATATTTTTAGTTTTATAATTTTTTGAAAATTTTTATAATTTTCTGAAATTTTTGTGATTCTTTAACTTTTTCGAATTCCTTATAATTTTCTATTAAAAAAACAAAATTTATGGGAAAAAAGTCAACGCTGTCGTTAACTTTTCTGTTATAATAAACGACGGAAAAGACGGCGTGTAAGGCGGCTGCTATCTTGAGGGTTTTCCATGCGATTTTTTTTTTTTGAAAAAGTTAAGGTTCAAGGTTAAAAATGCTAGTGGTTTTTTTGTCAAGGTTAAAAGTGTTTTAAAGTGACATTCTGAATGTTTTATATGCGATTTTCTCTCTCTCTCTCTCTCTATATATATATATATATTAAAAATTAAAAATTTCTTTCTGTCTTTTGCTTCTTTTTTCCCTCTAGAATCATCACTTCTTCTCTCTCCCCTTTTCCCTAAAGGTTGCTTCCTCTCTTTTATATGTGCTAAAATATATGTTTCTCGTGGCTACTTCAAGTAATTATCTTGTCAGTGAATTTGATATCTTCGATGGATCGAGTTTCATGCATGTTCGATGATTTATGTCACGCTATATATATAAAGTGTTCTAATATCATATGCCAGTGGTCATGTTTGAACCCTGGTCTGGTAACAAGGTAACAACGGTGACATAACCACTAGGCCATTTGATCCTTGTTAATATTTAACACTTTAGAGTTTCTTTATTTAGAGACTGAATAACTGGACTGAGTTAAAACCGATTTAGAAAATGTTATGAAGTAAGAAAGACACAAAGTCAAGTCGAAACTCTTTCCTTAATTCTTAAAGAAAGGAGAAAAACCTTTTTTTGTTCAAAAACGAAAAACCTTTGCGTTTTCTGTTTGTTGAGTCGAAAATAGGATGGAGAAGAATGAATGAGGGATGCTATATTTATAGGAGACAAATAGGCATCATGTGAAAGAATGTGACATTTGGTCAAAACATCTTTTCACATGAAAAGACACACCCCTTCGTTACACCTTTTAAATTGGTGCCTATTCGGCTAACAGTTGCAACTGCACGCTTGGTGACCTTTCACCTATAAGCTACTTCACTCCTTAGTTCACTCAGTTTGAGTGTTTGCTGACCAGTCCATCCAGCTAGGTTAGTATTTATTCAACTCATTGAGTTTGGTTGAGCTGTCCTTTTACTCACCTAGCTGAACTAGCTAATCTTTCCCGCTAGTTCAACTCATTTAGCTGTCTAATTTCTCATTCAAATTTACTTCAATTTTGACAAAATCCACTTGTCAAAAATGAGTTCTAACACTTTATTGATAGATGTGATAAAAATAACAAATCCTTAAACATTATATAAGCCCACATTATTCTTTTCTTCCTTTAGTCAATTCTATTTGGACCTTTAGTATTATTTATGTCATATAATAACAACACTAGTAACTTTTAGTATTATATTGCAAGAATTCACCTTCCTTCCATTGTTGACTGTGTTGCTTTGTTAATAGAGAACACATAGTCAGACGACACTAAACGCTGGTGCAATTTAACACATTGGTGAAAGTTGACTGTTTCAGAACTGGAAGATCATGATCGTGGCTCAGCATGTAAACGATTTGTGAAACTGTGGGTCGGTCTTTAGGATGATCTTGAACACAAAGAAATGTTATGTCAACGTAATATAGAGCTTCTTTTGAAGTGTTATCATATATTGACTTATATTATGTTACAAATTTATTATCATATATATTGACTTATATTTTCCTTATATTTTGTTTATATATTGCTTATATTATTTAAACAGAAAAATAACTTAATATATATGGGTAGAAGTGATTAAATGAATATCCGAATAGATATTAATGCTAAATTTTTAAGTGGATACCTTAGATAGAAAGAAAAAAATGAGATAAAACGTCTTTCCCTCCATATTATTAGCATCTAGTTGTTGGAGATTGAAGATATCCCTTTTCCAAATCAAGCATCGGTAGCATAGGCAGGGGCGGATGCATTTATATAAATATGGTGCAAGTGTACCCAACCAAATTGCAAAATTTCACCTACTAATTAGTGCATTTTTGATTAGAAAATGATTATGCACCCATTCTTTATTTATTTATTTTTTAATCTCTTTTGTTGATGGTAAAACACATAACTCTATAATTTCAAAACTTAAATTTATAAAACCATTCATTTGATATTAACTTTGATATAATTCTATTTTTTAATTTGTTTAGTACGTTTAAATTTAAATCGTTATTGAGTTACAGATTTTATACAAAATGAATATATCTTTTAAGTTTATGATGATTAGTATATTTTCAAACACAAGAAGATTGAGAATGCACCTTAGTATTTTTATAATCTTTTCAATATTTTAAAATGATCGATTATCTACTAATTCTCCGTAATATCTAATATAGCGTGGTTGGTCATATTTTGGTTTCATATGTATTTATTTTTATTTTTATACTGAATAATTATATTATTTATTCAAAATATAACTTTAATTAGTTAATTATATTAAGATTGTAAAATTAAATAGATACGTAAATTAATTTGTGCACCCAATAAAATTTTATTCCAGATCCATTCCTGAGCATAGGCGTTACAAAAACATTCAGTTGGGAAATTTGATTCACATGTTCCTTTCAAGAAATTTTCTTGTGGATTTGTAGCTAATTTCATGTTCTAAAGAGCAAGAAACTTGTCATTGCTCTCGCGACATTTGGTTATATACGACTTACTTACACAGTTAGGAGGTGGTGATAGTTTATAATTATACGAGGTGATATGAGTACAAGAAAATCTCGAATTCTAGTTGAAAACCTCAAACGAACCACAAAAACCATAATACTACATAAATGACTAGGTGCATACCATAGAGGCACCCAAAATTGGTTTTCCTCTAGCCAATTGTATATGACTAACCGTCCCCAAACATCCATAACCAAGCAAAACAGACTTTGGTAACATATTGAAAATTTTATATAGAACTCATTCACATTGAATTCAAAGCTCAAGTTACGACTACGTACAACTTGCTTGAAAGCTTTAAGTCGATCATCCCATGCCCTATTCGACCAATATGATTTAGATCCATTCCAAACCATGACGAGAGAGTTTTTGGTAATAGAATCAATCTCGAGAGAGTAACCACCCGGTGATGGATCGTCAAAATTGTTCCAAGAAGTGAGAAATTTGCTTCTTGGGTTCAACATAAATATAGCACCAGGAAGCCAAGTATATGAGGGATTGTCAAAACTCTGCCTCAATACAATTGCTAATGAAGTGAACTCATTTCTCAGGACTAGATTACCGTTATCAAGCAAACCCGCTTGAATATCTTCATTGCATATAGTAAAAAGCCTAGTCGACCAAAATATACTCTCGGTGAAAACATCTTGAAGAACTAAGTTTATGTTCCAGATCTTTCTGTAAATATTACTATAGTCTTTTCAAGGGATTAAATGATTTTTTGTACCATATGCAAAAGTAGAAAAAAATTAGAAGTACCTTGTGTGAAGAGACCGAGTTCAAAAACACCATCACTTGAAATAATGGTGTTGTATCCTGAAAGAGAATGATTGTAAAAGATCGTGTCAATTGCAGAAGAAACTTGCAAAATTAAGAAAATCATCAGTAGTCCGCATGAGGTGGATGGTTTGAAAAACATGATCTTCTTGCACCTTTCTCTGTTTGTGAATACTCTAAAAAATCATCTATTATGAAACAGAGGGAGTATTATTTTTTTAAAAATAACTCAATATATATGAGTAGGAGTGATTAAATGAATATTCATCTATATTTTAATGCTAAAATTGTTTAGGTGGATACCTTAGATAGAAAGAAAAGTATGAGATAAAATGTCTTCCTCTTGTTGTTATTAGCATCGGAATGTTGCAAATCGTAGATATCACTTGTCCAAATCAAACAACGGCAGAATAAGCCTTACAAAATCATTCAGTTGGCAATCCGATTCACATGTACATTTCAAGAACTTTTCTTGCGGATCTGTGGCTAGTTTCATTCTCTGAAGAGAAAGAAACTCATCGTCTTTCTCGCCACATTTAGTTCAATATACTCACTTACACAGTTAGGAGATGATGATTCATAATCATAGAGGTGATAGCAATACAAGTGAAACTCGAATTCTTGTTGCATATCTCAAACGAGCCATAAAACCATCAATATTATATAAATGGCTAGGTGTTGACCAGATAGGCACCCAAGATTGGTTGTCTTTTAGCCAATTGTATGCAGCTAATCGTCCCCAAACATCCATAACCAAGCGAAACAGGCTTTGGTAACGTACTGAATATGTGATATATGACTCATTCACATTGAATTTAAAGATTAAGTTACAACTAATTGAAGGCTTTAAGTCAATCATTACATGCCCTACTCGACCAATATTATTTAGATCCATTCCAAACCATGATGAAAGAGTTTTTTTGGCAATAGAGTCAATCTCGAGAGAGTAGCCATCTGATGATGGATCGTCAAAATTGTTTCAAGAAGTGATAAATTTTCTTTATGGGTTCAACATGAACATAACACCAGGAAGCCAAGTATATGAGGGATTTTTAAAACTTTGCTTTAATACAACTGCTAATGAAGTGAACCGATCTCTCAGGACTAGATTACTGTTATTGAGAAAAATCGCTTGAATATCTTCGTTTCCAATAGTGAAAAGCGTAGTCTAGTGAAAAATATTGAAGTACTAAGTTTATGTTCCAAATCTTTATGTAAATATTATATATATATAGGGTAGGATTTTCTCGATTTACCATCCAAACTATAGTCTTTTTAAGGGTTTCAATGATTTGTTTGTACCATATGTCTAAGTATAGCAAGTTAGAAGTACCTTGCATGAAGAGACCGATTTCAAAGACACTATCACTTGAAACAATGGTGTTGTATCCTGAAAGCGAACGATTGTGAGTGATCAAGTCAGTCGCAGAAGAAACTTGTAAAATTAAGAAAATCATCAATAATCCGCAGGAGGTGGATGGTTTGAAAAACATGATCTTCTTGCAGCTTTCCATGTTGAATGACACCAAATTTCAGAGGATTGTGTAGCAAAGTAGCAATTATATATTTATAATATTGATAAAAAAACTACCTAGTTATATATATATATATATATGATTTAACTAACATTTTAATGTACTTAAATATATAGTTTTGTAGAGCTTCTCAAACTATTACAAGTTTATTATCATTTATTATACTTATTTTTTTTCTTTGTTTTGCTAATATTATTTTAAAATAAAAATATAACTCAATAAATATGAGTGGAATATTTAAATGAATATTCAAATAGATTTTAATGCTAAAATTGTTTATGTGGATACTTTAAATATAAATAAAAAAATTTATATTTATAATATATACTGTATATGATAACAAAAGAAACGTTAGTTGAAAATATCAAAAGAGTTAAAAAAAATAATCAAAATAACAACATTAATCTTATAAAGGATCACATATCATAAATATGGGATCGTGAGAGCATATAAAAATAAATAATGATTGTTAAGAATAAAAAAAATAATGAATTGATTAAAATTTCACTTGATAACATCGATTTTTCATAATTTGGGGGCCTCAATTTTTTTTTTTTTTTTTAAATATGGTCTGAGAAAAATGCCTCAATTNTTTTTTTTTTTTTTTAAATATGGTCTGAGACAAATGCCTCAATTGTATAATTATAAGCACGGATTTGAGTCCCATAAGTTATTCACTTATTTTTATTGTTACTAGTGGTTGCCTCGCTCTTCGGGTGAGTTGTACAATTTTAATTATTTTATTCGTAAAAATTCATATATTTGTTTGTATATGAATTTTCTTATGTTTCTTATGTGATTTATTCTTTGCATTTGGAATTTTTGTTATCGGCTTTTTCGTTATTTTTCTTATATATTTGTAGGTCGGATCATAGAATTTATTAGTGTAGACTCTTTAAGCGAATTGAGTATGTCAACTATTTTTCTTTGCTTTTATAAGTCTCTTTTCATTATTATGTGTAACAAAATTTGATAGGCAATAAAGAAAATGTGTTCGCTAATTTTTTTTTCTATTACAAACAATAAATATTTTTTTAAATGAGTAAAAACATGATCAAAACACATTAAATACATATAATTAAAACAAAATAAAGAGTAAGAGTCAAGGATAATGAGATGTCATGATTTAAGCACACTTAAGATGAGATAGCATTTTGTGAGAAGAGAAGAAAGAAATTTAACTTTATATATATATATATATATATATATATATATATATATTACATTAACATTTGTAAACCTATCATCATAAAGCATATTTGTTTATATATTATTTGCTTCCTTTGTTCATTGTATTAGAAAAAAGAGTGAAAAATAAAACAATGAGTTGTGAAATCGTGGCTGTCGCCAGGTCGCCGCCGTAGAGACACAAATGATTAGTTCTTTCGTTTTTCATTTTTAGTTAAATTATCTTTTAAATTTTTCTTCTAGATTAAGTGTAAGTCTTATGACTTTGCTTCCATTTTTTTTAAAAAACATTTTTGCAATCACTATGATCTTTGATTATATGTCTACTTTTATTCTTTCATTTTAATAGTAAGTCCTTTACAAAACACAAGGAAACTGTGAAAACGTAAGAAAATTACAAGGTAATCACATTTTACGTAAAAGTAGTAATCGAAAACACATTTTGGGATATATGAGAATAATTTATTTATGCAGTATAATATTAAACATTATAATGGGTTAAACAATTACTACAAAAAATGTGATTCACTAATATTACATCACAAAATTAAATGATACAAAACCACTCAGACGCTTCTCTCTCCTCTTACCTCTTTCTCGCAGACTTGAGAATGGAGACAGGTGGGTTGGCGGCAAGAACTCTACCGAGAGCGGTCGACGACGACTCTTCTGAACACAACCACATGTATCGAGACTTGGATCCTCTGCCGAGAATCCAGAGGCGAGAGGATCGGCGGCTAGTGCTTCATTCCGTGGATCTCTCCGGCGGTTCTTTCCCACTTCTCCCCGAAATCAAGCTTCAGAGGATGAGACAAGTAGTCTCGGTAAAGCGGCACGACGGTAGCTCCTCCGCTGTTATTGCTTGCCGATTGGAAGACGAATTTGACGACGTGACAGCGGTAGCTTCCTCCGGCGAGAAGATCTACCAACACCAAAAGAACGGAAGCTTGAGCACAGATCCGGCGCTTGAGGACGGCGACTTTTCGTGGCTAAGCTATAACTGGACCAATGTTTTGGTAGATCTGTCCTCCTCTTTTGCGCAGCGGCTACTCCTTTCCGGCGGTCTCTTCCGAGTTACACAGATGAAAACGTCTCCTACACTACTCTTCCTCCTCGTTGGTTTCTCTGGAGCTTGGGTGAATTGACTGCGCGTTTCGTTTCCTCGCCGTCAAGTCGGCCACCGGAGCTACTACCGGTGGTGTCTGCAGGTCGGACATAGCGGCACAAAATGAGGGTTTCTTAGTTTTATTTTTTTAAGCTTAACCATAGTTAGCATTTGACTATGGTTAGGTACCTAAACTAGGGTTAGGCCACCCTGGTTAAGCTAGAAAAAAGGGTTTTAGGGTTTTTTGGAATTGAATTTTTGGAGTGGATATGGGCCTAATATTTAAGATTTGTAAAGGTCTAATCTAGATATAATATAAGCCTTAAATAGAATATCTTTTAACAAAAAAAAAATTAAATGATACAAAATTAAATTATTTATTAGTAAATAATACAAAATAGAGTCTTTTTTTAATAAATGATACTAAATCTATAATTTCACATGTTGTTATTTTCAAAATAATATCAATTTTAATAGATATTATATCAATTATTTATAATTTACATCACTTTATAATAACTTACATAAATTATTATTGATTTGCTTCATTTACTAAAAGTTGAAACAAAATATAAACTTATATCAATTATTAATTGATGTATTTACTTTTTTACTAATATTAATTATAAATTGATATTAATAATTTATCACATAAATAAATAATGTAAAATAAAATCATTTACTAATAATTGATATAAAATAAGATCATTTTTTAATAAATGACATAAAACATATAATTTTATATCACTTAGTTGAAATGTTGTCATTAATAAATTATTAATATTAGTTCAAATAAAATTGATATAAATTATTTATAATCTACATTATTTTAATATATATATATATCGACATAAAAAAATTTTAGCATAATATTATTGTTTCAACATAACATAAGAATTTTTCAAAAGTAAATTAAATAATTTTTTTTTTTGATAAACATAAATAACTATAGTTAAAATCGTATATTTATCTATATATATTTATAATATTTATCTTTGTTTGAAATAAATAATATGAAATTAATCAAACCAATTAATGTATTAATTATACAATTCTAATTTGCAAGCAGCTAAGCTACGCATTAGTACAAAATACTAGTTTACCAAAATAACCCACAAAAATTGTTACATCATTTTTACAAAAATGATGTAAAATATAAGTTAACGTCAATAAAAAGAATATATATATATATATATATATATATATTCATTTAAACTTATATTAATATTTTATTTTGGTAAGTGAAAATTATTTTAGAGGAATATGTCGATTTTCATCTTTATAAAGAAAAATTACAACACAAATTTATGAGAAAACAAAATTTGTATTAATTGAGAGACTTTCTCTAATGCCTTATCTCTTCCTATTCTTCTATTTATATTTCTCAACTCGGTTTTGATTCTAGTTAGGGCTTCTGAACACTTCGGGCTTCTAATCCAATATTCTTGTTGAGTTCATACCTTCTTGTTTCCACGATCTTAGCATATCTCGAAAAATTCAGAATAATTGAGACTCGATTTTTTTTTTGCTTAGGTTTTTTCTTCGTCGTCCTAAATCACATTGCATGCTAAGTGTTCAGATAATCTTTTAATATGCTCAGGTAAACAAACTCTCTTGACGAATCCTTCCAGAATTGGCGTATGCTAGGCTTTGAAACGCAATCTCACATGAGGTAAAATCTTGCTCAAAAGGTTTTAACACTATCAAATTTTTCATTAAAATAATATATTCAACGTTATAGAAATGGAAGAAACAATTAATTTCAACGAATGACAAATAAAATATCACCATTGTTTCACTAACATGAACACCGAAAATGTCCTCTTCCATTTTTAATTTTACAAAAAAGAAAGAAAAAAAAAAAAACATTTCTTTGCAAAAGATTTAAAAAAGTCGGCAGTTGGAGGGAGAGGGAGGTTGATTGATGGAATTGACCTCTTACGTCTCGGAGACGAAGACGAAGTCATCCATCCCTGAGATTCTCTCCTGGCAAGATATGTTCCGTCATCGTCTTCATCGGAGTCACCGCAAGAAGCTTCCGCCGTCGATACCGATGGAGATTCTTCCCTCAAGACATCTTTATCCTCCGTTGATTCCCAAGCTCGTCTCGCTATCTACATAGCTATGGCTCACGCTGGTCTCGCCTTCGCCATTTTCGTCTTAGACCGATTCAGTGGGCGATTCTGTGTTCCATTCCTCTTAGAGGTATTCAAGAAACCCTTGTTGATTTCTGGACCGAACCCTTGGAATTAGGACTCACGGAAGTCGCCCTCGCGGTTCCTGTTTCCGTATTCAATGTTTTCATCGGATCGATTGTGGATATCAAACATGTTTGCTATAGGGTTTTTCTTAGGAAATCGAAACCTAAAAGAACCAAGAAGAAGAACAAGACTGGTTTTTCGAAATTGGTTAAGTGGTTAGTCTCTTTTGGTGTGTTTGTGATTGCTTATGAGAGAATTGGAGGAATTGGTTCTCTTGTCATTCTCTCGTTAGGGTTTCTGTTTAGTTCGAAGAATGTGGATTCGAGTCTCTCTGCTGTTTCTTCCCTCAGGAGTAACAGCTTTAGGCGAAGCCATTTCACTGCTTATTTCACAAAAGGGATAATGAAGAGACTGAACACGATTATTGCAATTGGTTTGATTGTGCTCATGATTCTTGGATCCTTAACTGGTGTTATCTTCTTCTCTTATAAAATTGGTGTTGAAGGTAAAGACGCTGTCTTTTCTCTGAAATCTCATGTCGAAGAGAGCAATTACGCAGAGAAGATTGGATTCAAGCAATGGATGGATGCGAATGATGTTCCGGGAATGGTAGATACGTACACAACAAAGTTCTATGAAACAGTATCCGACCAGATCGATAGTTTAGCAACGCAGTATAACATAACTGAATTAGTCACTGGGATTAAACATTTCGTGATTGGGCATCCTCAGAACACGTCAACTCCATCCACAGCGCTTATAATTCCATCTCCTTACACGGAGAAGCTCATGAGTCTAAGGACTCTGGTTAAGAACCGAGAATGGAGTCAGATCTACTCAGAGGTCAACGTGATTTTCAGGGAGCTTATAATCACAAGAGAAGATTTAGTAGAAAAAGCTAAGGGCTTTGCTGTTAAAGGAATGGATGTATCACAACAGATTTTTTTAAGCAGCGCATCAGTCGTTGGAGGTGGCGCTAAGTTTGTTTTCTCTATCGGAAACTCAATTATCTGGGGAGCAACAGAGTTTTTCAACTTTGTATCACAGCTAATGGTTTTTATTTGGGTTCTATACATTCTTATCACATCAGAATCAGATGATGTAACCGAGCAAGTCATGAACATGCTCCCAATCAATCCATCTGTGAGAATCAGATGCGTTGAAGTCCTTGACTTAGCCATCTCTGGCGTGCTATTAGCCACAGCAGAAATAGCGTTCTTTCAAGGATGTCTCACATGGCTATTATTTAGACTATATAATATACATTTCCTTTACATGTCGACTGTTCTTGCCTTCATCAGTGCTCTGTTACCGATATTCCCTTACTGGTTTGCGACTATCCCTGCAGCTTTGCAGTTGTTGTTAGAAGGAAGATACATAGTTGCAGTGATTTTATCTGTGACTCATCTTGTGTTAATGGAGTATGGTGCTTCAGAGATTCAAGATGACATTCCTGGGTCTAATGCTTACATTACTGGACTAAGTATCATTGGTGGAGTCACTCTGTTTCCTTCTGCCCTCGAGGGAGCGATAATGGGACCGTTGATAACAACGGTGGTGATTGCCTTGAAGGATTTGTATGAAGAGTTTGTTTTGAACGATCCGAAGAAGATTGATTAGCAAATACTGGTTTCTTTGATAGCAGCTTCAAGTGTTGAGTGAAGAATCATGTAGATTAGTAGATAGAGAGGCAAATTGGTTGGTTGATTGTTCAAATTTTTCATTGTTATTTTTGGATTGTGTAATATCTGTAGTGTGCAGAGTGATGTATAGCATTAACATTTTTTTTTTGTAATGTAAAACTTTATTTAACAAAAAAGTATAGTCTTTCGAATTGTAATTTTTAAAAAGATAAAAAAAATGGCCGGGGTTATTCCCTTTTGCCGAACCTTAGTTGAAGAAGATTGTCGTGTTTTGTATTGCCCAATGACTTTGGTCTTGATGTAAGAACGATACTATCCGAGGTAGTGTCTGCCTGGATATCTCTTCAATCATTCTTGAAAGATGTGGTGGTGTAGAATGCGGTTCTTCTTTGAGAGGTGGTTTGATGTGAGTATCGTGATGAGACGTGAGAATTCTGTTGTAAAAGCTTCTTGGCCAGCGGTTCCCAGATCCAATCGGAAAAAGGACATGAGATAAACAGTGGTCGCCCGTTTTTACTAGACAGTGGCAAAGGGCACACTAAGTAGAGACGCCCAATCCCCAATGGGCAATTTGATCACCAGATAGCTAGCCAAACTATGAAAGCTTGCTTAGGGGGTAGAATGAAGAAACCACACCAATGAAAGCCATTTGATGACATTCCCTCGTGAGTGAATGAGGTGCCGAATACGGTTGGTAGAGAAGGTGGTATTGTAGAGATAGTCCTGTGCTTTCAATGTGAACATATCATTTGGAAGGCTAAACCTAGGAAAGGGATGATTTTGTATAGCTAAGTCGAGTCTTTGCACGTTGTCATTACGACAGAGACGCCTACACCATCCCATGGTATGTAGCTACAGTAACTGTGGGATAGATTGGATATTGGTGTAGCGTCATGTTTATTTCTCTTTTGGTTTTTGAGGTTTTGTTTTGACGTTACTTGTTTCACAAGTCAACGTGAGATTTGTTTTTTTTTTTTTAACGTCTTATTCATTTATAAAAGATCGGTGTTTACAAGAGTTTGTAAAGTTAATGGACAACTCTGATAAACAATACAACTTTGAGAGTGTGTAATTGCTAATTTAGCTAAATAATCTGCACAAATATTAGCTTCTCTGGATTTAAACTGATAGCGCACATTATGAAGGAAAGGCTCCCATAGGTATATCGTTCTTAGATAATTGCCTAGCCTTGGCTGTGACAAATGGTTCATTAGCAGATTCATGACGCCTTGATTATCACCTTCAAATATTACCTTTTTATAGCCTAAAGTGATGACGCACTCCATCGCCCACATTAAGGCCGACAGTTCTGATTCCATAGTTGTCAGACGTCCATGGAAACGCTAATGTCCACAATGCTGGTAACGTCCTTGATCGTCCCTCATAATCCAACCCATACCCGAATAAGAACTCCCTTGATGATGTGAGACATCAAAGTTACACTTTAGCCAAGTCTCCGGAGGTGGAGACCAAGTTGCTGCACGAGCTGTACCACTACTTATGGGTTGATGATGTGTAGAGTTTGTGGATTGAATCCATGCATGAACCTCTCTCATAACCCTTCCTCCCAGAGTTGGATAATCCGTTTGTTGGCGATTGAAGATGAGGTTATTTCTAGCTTTCCAAATATACCAAAGTGTCCAAAATGGTACTAATCGAGATTCTTTTGGATTTAAAGGTGACTGTGTGAGTAAAATCAGCGATTTTACTTTCTCTAGTATTGGCATCGTTGAATTTGACAATGCAGGAGAAAGTAATCCCATATAACGCCACACTCCTTCCGCGAAAGGACATTCAAAGAATGAATGGTTCGCCGTTTCGTCCGACCAACAACAACGTAAACATTGTTTGTGGGTGGTAATATGTCTATGCGATAGTGTACTAAAGGTTGGTAACACGTTTGAGCATAACCGCCAAATAAAATGCTTCAGCTTTGGAGCACTATCAAGAGGAATTCCTTGAAACACCATAAAAAGAAGTTCAAATTCCAAAACTACCACATACTCTCAAAAGTTCCAAAAATACCACACTCTCAAATGTTCCAAAAATACCACAAACATAAAAAGTGAATTTTAAAGATTTAAAATTTAAATTTTTTTGTTCGGGTTCACTAAATAAAGTTTAGAGTTTAGTTCTCAAGGGGAAAGAGTTTGGTTTTGGGGATTTAGAGTTTAAATTTGAAGTTTTAAAGCTATTTCAAATTTGTGGTAATTTTGGAATAAAAACATTTTTGTGGTATTTTTGGAAAAAAATGTGGTATTTTTGGAACTTTTGGGAGTGTGTGGTATTTTTGGAATAAACATAGTTTTTGGTTGTATTTTTGAGAATGTCCCCATATTCAATTGGTTTTAATTAGGATTATATAAGATTTATTTTTCCAAATTTATCTAGGTTTAGAAGCTTTATATATATTGAATGTTTAGATTATGAACTCATTCATTGATTTAATAACAAGGTTTTGGTTTTTAGAACGATTTTCTTACGAAGAACGGTGAAGAGTTTTCACAAACGAGTTTCTAACGAAAAACGGTGTAGAGTATACACAAATCTATCCCTCATTCGATTCATAGCTTCCGCCTCTCTATCAGTTGGTATCAGACTTTATTCCCCTGGGATACAGTATGCCGCAAAGAAAGATAAAGAAAAGGTCGTTACAAGTGACAAATCTACAGCTCTTCCACCACCACCACCACTACCTTCGGATTGGGCTGAGCTACGTCAATTACTTCTTGCTATGCAGGAAAATATTCAACAAACAATTCATTCTTCAATTCAAGAATTAGGTGATACTTTGGTACAACGTCTTGCACCAAATCGAAAGCCGTTATTTGAAGAAGAGGAGAATAACGAGCGTCAATATGAGCTACATCGCCAATGGTGCCTAGAAGCCGAGAACCGTCGCTATGGTGATCATCATGACGAAGATAATAACACAAGAAACCGTGATAACAATCAACAACACCGAGATGAAGACCGCAACCCACTCTTTGAAGAAGAAGACATTACTGTGGGTAACCGTGCACACCATCGTCAATTTCGTAACCACTTGGATCGTCAAAGGCATGACGAACATCAGGATTATGATGATAATCATCACTGGGCTCGTAATCATGACGTGATTCGTCCAAACAACCACAACAATTGGGAAGCATTCTTTAAAGTCGATATTCCTGAATTTCACGGTGGTGTCAAAGGGGATGCTTTATTAGACTAGATAGTTTATGTCGAAGAGATTCTAGAGTTTAAACAAGTACTTGTTGATCGCCAAGTACCATTGATTGCTATGCGTTTTCTTGGCCAAGCAGCTTCGTGGTGGAAGCAAACTAAGGCTACTCGTGTACGTCTAGGAAAGGATCCTATTCGTTCTTGGGAAAAGCTTAAAAAGAAACTTCGATCGACTTTTCTTCCGCATAATTATGATCGCCTGATGTATACACGCTTACATAATCTTCGACAAGGCTCTCGTTCTGTTGATGAATATGCTGAAGAAATTTCAATTCTTCTCACTCATGTCGAGATTTTCGACAGCCCCACCCAGTTGGTTTCTTGGTTTATCGGCGGCCTTCGTCCCCAACTACAAACTTTGATGGCTCAAGTTGATCCATTGACGGTTGCAGAAGCTCATCGTCGTGCCGCATCTTTTGAACTTCAAACATTGCGCCAAGCTTCTTGGAACACTCCACGTCCGCGCAATACTGACCCCTCTTCTCCTCAGCAAGCAAAACAGTCTAGTGATATTGCCGAATCTAGTGGAATGACAGCTCATCAAACGCCTCAGCCCGAAGAACAAGGGCCACGTCGTTCCTCTCGACCAAATGCTCTACGTTGCTATTCATGCGGTGAACCCATACACCGTCAAACTGCATGTCCCAATTAGTCTCGTTGAGGGTTGTTTGTCGACGAAGCTGCTAACGATTTGGTCGATGGCGAAGAAACATCAGTTGAAGAATATGAGGAACACAACAATAATGTCCATACGACGTATGGCGACTCTAGCCCACTTCTCGTCCTTCTTCGAGCTTGCATCACTCCTTTTCGCCCGGATAACCATTGGCTCTTTACCAATATATTTCGATCCACTTGCACTATTAAAGGACGCATATGTACTTTCATCATCGATTCGTGTAGTTGTTGTAATGTTATATCCGCTGCTGCAGTTGACAAGCTTGGTTTCGACAAGATCGATCACCTGTCACCGTACTCGTTAAGATGGCTTAGCGATGATGTTACCATTAATATTACTCATCATGCATTGGTGCCCTTCTCTATTGGTCCGCTCTACAGCGACCTTGTTTATTGTGACATAGCTCCAATGGATGTTAGTCATCTTCTTTTGGGATAGCCTTGGGAATTCAACCAAAAAATCATCCATGATGGCGCTAAAAACACATATAGTTTCATGTGGGAATCTCACCGTATTGTACTTCTACCATCCAAGGAGCCTACGACGTCGCCTAAGCCGAACACAACCTCTCCCAAGCTGGTAATGCCTTCACCTCACCGATGCAATGTCTCGCTACTTTTTTCCTACTCTGATTTTGTTTTGGAGATTCAACGTGAAGGTATGGCTTTGTCTTTACTCCCTATGACCACAACACCACCACTTACGTGCCCGTTAGCACCGGAGCTACAAGTCGTCCTCCACGAATTTGAATTTGTTTTTCCCGAAGAATTGCCACCCATGTTACCTCCTATTCGAGATATTCAACACCAGTTCGATTTGACACTAGGCGCTACATTTCCAAATCGGCCTCACTACCGTATCGAGCCCTCACGAGCATGAAGAGTTACGCCGCCAGGTTGAGAAATTGTTGCGCAAAGGCCATATTTTCAAAAGCCTTAGCTCTTGCGTCGTACCAACCCTTTTAATACTGAAGATAGATGGTTCATGGCGTATGTGTATTGATAGTCGAGCTATCAACAAAATCACAGTTCGACCGCTTCCCTATTACGCGTCTCGATGACTTGCTAGATCAAATCGGTACCGTGTCTATATTATCAAAAATTAATCTTAAGAGTGGCTACCACCAGATTCGCATTCGTCTGGGGGATGAATGGAAAACCGCTTTCAAAACCCGAGAAGGATTATTTGAATGGCTCGTCATGCCATTTGGGTTGTCTAATGCCCCTAGTACATTTATGCGGGTTATGAACCAAGCCCTTCGACCTTTTATCGGTAAATTTGTCGTTGTTTACTTCGACGATATACTTATTTTTAGCACTTCTCTCACAGAGCATGTGTCTCACTTGCGTCAAGTGTTGCGTATTTTGAAATCCGACCAACTCTTTGGCGCAAAAGATAAGTGTTCTTTCGACGTGTCATCAATACCTTTTTGGGTTATATCATCTCAGACAAAGGTCTCGATGTTGATGACTCCAAGGTAGCGGCTATTAAATCTTGTCCGACTCCCCGCACTATTACAAATGTTCGAAGCTTCCACGGTCTAGCATCATTCTATCGCCGTTTCATCGCACATTTTAGCACCTTGATGTCACCGATTACCGATTGTTTAAAATCATCTACATTCTCTTGAACTTCGGCTGCTGCCACGGCTTTTAATAAAATCAATATGAAGCTCACCACCGCACCTATTTGATCCTCCCATATTTTTCTCAGACATTTGAGATCCATTATGATGCATCTAAATTAGGTATTGGTGCTGTCCTAAGTCAAAACGGTAGACTTGTCGCTTATTACCGTGAAAAGTTATCAGGTGCACGATCATGCTACAGTACTTATGATGTCGATTTCTACGTCGTGGTTAAAGCCATTAAGCATTGACGCCACTATCTCGTTCATCGGGATTTCGTGCTTTTTACTGATCATGACGCTTTTCGTCATTTGGACCATCAATCAAAAATCTATGCTCGACACGCTTCATGGATTGCTTTTTTTTGCAACAATTTACCTTTTCCATTTGCCATAAATCCGGACAACTCAACCGCAATGCCGATGCTTTGAGCCGTCGTCACTCTATCCTTACCACCATGCACACTTCGGTCACTGGTTTTGCTTTGTTCACCGAGCTCTATGCTGCAGACCCTTTCTTTGGGCGAATCTTCAGCGATGCAACAACCGGTCGTGCGTCTGATTACACTGTTCAAGACGGCTTCTTGTTCAAAGGTGTTCGTATTTGTGTTCCAGATTGTAGTTTACGATTACAGATTATTTGTGAATATTACACTATGAAGGTCATGTTGGACGCGATCGCATGCTACAACTTGTCTCAACTTCTTACTTTTGGCCTACGTTACGACGAGATGTGGAGCGGTTTATGAAACGTTGCGGCATCTATCAGCGATCAAAAGGTAACACTTCAAACGTTGTCTTGTATTTATCTTTACCGATTCTGACACAGCCTTGGACTGATATAAGTATGGACTTTGTTTTGGGGCTACCTAAAACTCAGCGTGGACACGATTCCATCTTTGTTTTGGTGGATCGTTTTTCTAAAATGGCACATTTTATTCCGTGTAAAAAAACAATGGAAGCCGTCAACATTGCGGTTCTCTTTTTCCGCGAAATATATCATCTTCATGGCCTTCCACTGTCAATTTTTTTAGACCATGATACTCGTTTTTAAGTCATTTTTGGCGATCTCTATGGAAGCTCCTTGGTACAAGCCTTGACAAGAGTTCCGCATATCATCCTCAAACTGATGGTCAGACGGAAGTTACCAATCGTTCGCTTGGAAATATTTTACGTTGTTTAGTTGGTGATAATATCAAGATTTGATATTCCAAGTTATGTCAGGACAAATTTTCTCATAATCATGCGGTTAATCGTAGTCATGGCTATAGTCCCTTCTTTGTGGTTTATGGTATTTCCCCACGATGTCCTCTTGATTTAAGTACCTTACCTGACAAGACCCGCCATCATGGTGATGCCATTGATTTTGTTCATGATCTTCAACACATTCACGGTCAAACACAAGCTAAGTTGGAGTCTTCGGCCACTACAAGGAAAGTCGCGGCGGATTGCAAACGTCGGGAAGTTTTTTTTATGTCAGCGATTTGGTATAGGTGCAGCTTACTAAAAATCGTTTCCCACTTGCCGAGTATAATAAATTTAAGTCTAAGAAGATCGGCCCTATTGAAGTGTTAGAGCGTATCAATCCTAATGCATACCGTGTCAAGCTTCCCGCTCACATGAAGACGGCCAATGTGTTCAACATTAAGCATCTTACTCCTTTTCGTGGTGATAATGACAACTCGGCTTCAGGGACGAATCCTTTCTTACCCGGCGGAACCTGCGTCATGTTTATTTCTCTTTTGGTTTTTGAGGTTTTATTTTGACGTTACTTGTTTCACAAGTCAACATGAGATTTGTTTTATTTAGCTTAAGTTGCACGTGAGAGTGCATGTGTTTTTATAATATATTCGATTGGTTTAAATTAGGATTAGATAAGATTTAGTTTTCCTATTTTATCTAAGTTTAGAGGTTTTATATATATTTCGAATGTTTAGGTTATGAACTCATTCATTGATTTAATAAAAAAAAGTTTTGGTTTTTAGAATGATCTTTCTTATGAAGAACGGTGAAAAGTATTCACAAACAAGTTTCTAATGATACAGATGTAAATTATACACAAATTTATTCCTCATTCGATTCATAGCTTCTATCTCTCTATTAGATATCTAGGCTTCGTGGTCCTGATGGACCAATAAGATCAAATAGCATGTCTAGGGCGAACTAGTTGTCAAACTAGAAGGCAGTCCCGGTTCAACTATTTTGGAACATGTCCAATAAGAGAAACTCATTTGGATATCTTAAACATTTTTTATTAATATTTCTTATCAAAAACATTAAGAGTCGATCCCAAAAGTCCTCCTAGAAGGATCTAATCTTCCTTTTTTAGTTGCTTTTGAATGTTTTTTATTCTTTTTGTTAAGAATCGCAAACAAACAAGGCGTTGGACAAGGTCTTAAGAACTTAGGGGTAAATTAAAAAAAAAAAATCCTTTAATATATCAAAATTAGTGTAACTGCTTGTATACAACTTAAAATTTAGAAATCAAAATAATACTATAAGTATAATATTTTAATCCAACAATAAAGATGGATTTTCAGAAATTTAATTCACTTAATGAATCTGTGTTAGCACAAGTTAACGTTTGTTAGCTTTTTATAGCCAAAATGTTCATAACATCTATGTTATTACCAATTTCCCTAAAACTACTTTTATTCTGTGATTACGTCAAACCATAATACTAATTTTGTCTATAATAATCTACTATAACATTTGTTGACAAAAAAATCTATTATAAGAGTGAGATGAAAATAAAAACTGGAAAATTGAGAAGTAAATACAAAGAAGCAATGTTATTGATAGATGTTATACTAGTAACCAAAAATTAAAAATGGAAATTTTTAATGAACCAAAAATTAAAACTTACAAAACTAAAAGATGAAACTTTTTAGAGGAAAAGTTATGTATCGCCGTTCATATTTAATGTTTCATAAGACGAAGAAAAAATTGCAGAGGAGATGAAGAATTATATGATAAATAAAAAGAGAGAACACTTAGCACATCAATCTTTTACCATTTATATCATTTTCGGTTGTATTCCACTTCTTATTTCACTGTAAATAATTCTTTTTTTATATATAAATTTAACATTTCATTTAAAAAATTGATTTATCAAAAAATTTATTATAGCTATTGCGTATAACTAATTTTAATTATATAATGCAACATCTTAGTTTTTGATAAAAAATGAATTATATTTCTGTTATACTATTATTTTTGAATTTTATAGATTGTATAGTGTCACAATTCTATATGTGAATATCATATTAAATTATATGTAAAATACATTCTAGTGATATTAACTACATAATATTTCATATAGTAATAAAACATACCATATTTTTTTAATTTTTTATGAAAACACCATATTTTTATAGTTTGTGAAAAATATACTATATTTTCATAGTTTGTGAGAAATACAATATATTTCTTTTTTGCAAGATGACTCATTTGCCCTTCTAGCAATTGAAGTCACTTTCACAAACATTTCACTTCAAAAAATGAGTATGACGTTCTCTTTCTCTTCTTATTTACAACGTTAGATTGGATATTGATGGTTGGCTCGCGTCTTATTGAAAATCGTCACCACTCAATCAATCAATGTCATCATGTCCACTATAGATAAAATCAAATTGTCTACCACTGTTTAAACTGTTTTGTCCACCACTACGACTCAAACATTCTTGTCCACATTTGGTTACAGTTGATTTTCCACTTGGTCTTCTTTGCGTTGTGTTGACTATGACCCTCTATCAACAGTTTCCACATTCTCCCCATGTTCCTCACGCACGATTAATCCACCACTTTTAGATCCTATGTCTAGTCCACATTCTGAAGATTTGTTGACCATTCCGAGACTAATTTGTCCACCTATATGACCCAAACACTCTTGTCCAACACTTGCTACTACGGGGTTATCTAGACACAATATATTGTCTTCTTAAAAATTATCACTACTCGACCCCTCACTGTCATCATGTCCACTGCTGATAAAAGAATCTTTTCCACCATTGTATAAACTATGTCTTCCACCTATAGGACTCAAAATTAATTGTCTACATGGTAATACATTTAGTTGTCTAATTTTTCTTCTCTGACTCGATGTTGTATGTGACTCTCCTTTGCCATTTTTCACATTTCTCCCATGTTTCTCATGCACGAATCCACCACATCTAGACCCTACATTTGATCCACAGTTTGAAGATCATTTGCTTATCTCAACACCTATCTCTTTTTATGGTGGATTCGAATACCACAAATGTCTCCATTATTAGACGACTCACCAAGAACCTACCCTTTCAAATTAACAGACAAATCTCATTGTGTTGGATATTCATTGTCTATAAACTATTTCATTAGATAAAAATTGTAATTCATTGTATCCTCAGCTGTCATACCAATTTGAACCATATTCTTCGTGTCAAATATTTCAAAATTACTATTATCGCAACCAATAATCTGTACTTTTCCAGGACGCTTTTTCTTATGGTATTTATCTCCACTTGCTTCATTGCTATTTTTTCCACTTACATAGGCTTTATATACACACATATCGTCTGATTGACCTGCATTGCCGCATTGCAGTCTAGTCCACGACCATTTTTTTGTCCATTACCACCACTAGTGCCCTCCACTACAACATCCCTTTTGTGTATACTTTCAATTTGGTTCACGGTGTCTAGGAAGTCCTCGTCTTCATATGATCCACCCACCTCATGATCTTATGTGTTACTTGCGTTACATGGACAAACTACTGAATTGGCATGTCATATTTTGTCCACAATATCCACCTGTTTGATGGACATATATATGTTGAATCCATTACTCCTTAATATTTTCTAATACTTTCAACCCATCATCGCTATCCACATACACACACAAGTGACATCTTTGCATGTGTGATACCAAGATCAGAGCTTTTCTTCCATTAGCTCAATCTAATTTCCTCTTCTTGTATTCTCCCACCATAGGCTTTCAAAACCTATCTACTAAAACTTGGGTATCTTTTATTTCTCATTAGTAGAACAGATTTTGCGTACATATCTTTAGCAACAAGAAAATGCTAACTTCCAAAATCTAAGCACTCCCAATCACCAACTATTATCATCACGGTGTTGTCCATC
This sequence comes from Iberis pinnata, assembly GCA_900406425.1. Lineage (NCBI taxonomy): Eukaryota > Viridiplantae > Streptophyta > Magnoliopsida > Brassicales > Brassicaceae > Iberis > Iberis pinnata. The sequence goes on from OVBE01001027.1 coordinate 39,525, forward strand.
ACATATAACCTAATCACATATCAAAATCAGTGATCATTTTAGTTACTTAACAATAAGTATAGTCTACACAATATAACAAACCAGGACCATGCATACACCTCCCATAAAATATGTCGTGGAAATCAAGCATTGATTATCCTATTCCATTTGCAAAAATTTCATAAAGAGAATAAGTTCAGCTCCCAAAATTTGTGGCAATTTCAGTTACTTAACCATTAGTTGTAGTCAACACAACAAAATTAACATGGTCAACGATTACAGATCCTCTAAGCATTGATTATCATATGCCAAAATCGAAAATTTACGGAAAGAGAACAAACAAATTTGTTAGAGCTCACCTGCCAAAATCATTCCTCTCTATAATGAATCACAACACAAACAAGATTAACTGTCATATTTACTTCAACTTAGTTACACAATATTTGTCATATTTAATGCCATTAAATGCATTTATGATCATTTCATCTCCCTTTCCTTTTTCTTTTTCAACCAGCCAAAGTAGAGAGTGTAATATCGGTATTTTGCTCATACCATACTACCACATATATATGGTAGTATTCAAATCAAATATTTATGGTATATCTCATAAATTTATCAAAATAAGGTAGATTACAATATGAGAAGCTTCGCAAAAATTTGCTTCAAATGTGATAATTTAACACATGAAGAACAAAAATGTTCAATTAACCTCGACGACCAAGTACCTGAATATATTCCTTTAGATCCCCCTGCGGAATCATCTTCTTATCCCACTACTACCCTTGCTATCTGACCTTAGTTGCCTCTCACTTCAACTACTTTGCAGGACTTACCTACCTCTCACCAAGTACCCAACAATTCTGGAGTTGGGAAGAAGAGAAAAGCTTATCAAGTTTTCGTTGCAAATGAAGGTTCTACTAGATAATTAAGAAAGGAAAAGGCTTTAATTATCAAAGAGAGGGTAGATTCCCACTAAGCCACCCCTAGTCCATGATGATATTGCACTAAAATTTTCAGGGCTTAAAAAATACCCTAACAATTCATCATCTTTTTTGTATCATGCGTAAATATAAGCCAATTTTGATGTTCCTAATAGAAATAAGAATAAGAAGAATTTTCTGGAGTCATTAAGGCGGCAATTAGGATATGCCAATAGATTTATACATTCTCCTTTGGTTGATGTGGTGACTTAGTTATTTTTGGGATGTTGCAGTTTCTGTCAAACCACTGGATGCTTCGACATCATATAAAAATACTTTTGAGGTTCTTGAAGGGAGGCTAAGGTATTATATCTATTATATAT